>CAJQUW010006084.1:0-23845 GCA_907163375.1 Prostheceraeus crozeri | reverse complement strand
GTACGCGTGCCTGGTCCAAGGAAGATGCATATTCAGCAGTTGAGAAAAATCATTGCATGGGGTGTGAGCCTGTTCACTTAAAATCTTTTCAAGTTTCAAATCACTATCTCTGTGACGTCTTCTTCAATAAAACATTGAAATGGTTATTCCATTTCACATATTCCATCCAGATTGCGCCGAGGAGTTTCATTTCTTTACTTTCAGGGAATTTGAGTAACTTTCTAGCGATTCTTATCTTATTAATTGGATGTGAATGTTTATAAATTAAGTACAGATTATGTACATGCATCGTCATTGAAACAAGTGAATAAATAATCACGCGTGCCTAGACAACAGAAAAGCTTCAAAAACGCCGAAAAGTGTAAGATAAAGGCAATAAATGGACTTCAGTCAACTTCAGATAAACAGTTTATTTCTATGCATTCGGGGGAACTAAGTTGGGGCATGAACCACCAACGAAAAGCTCAGAATTGCACGTGTGACTAATTCCAACCCAATGACTAACTGACTATTGATCCTTTGTGCTAACGTCGTCATGCCGCATATTTTGTTACTCAGTTTCGTGTTCAACATGAAATAGAACGGACGAAAGCGCTCGTTGACAATCGCCATTACGCCACAAGTGCAATCAATTAACTGATTTTTTCATAGTAACAATTTATTAATTGTTGCCAATCAATTTCAATGCAATAAATCTTTGAAAACCCTGTCTCCTTATCCACGTCACCTTGCTCCCAAAAGGGTCTAAAAAGTTGTCCATTGTAACTTTCAAACCAGCACAATAAGACTTTGCTTGAAAATAGTGATGAGGATGCTTGATGCTGTGTGCGACTGCCATATTTACCATTGTGGTGTCTCTTTCATTACTTCTATTAGCATGAAAAGCTGTTTTCTTTATTTTCTTTGAACTCGACTTGATAACAATCAACATGTCGCGAAATGTTATCTTGCAGACATTGAGTGAAAAAGAAAGATATCGGAAAAGATCTAAAACATTCCTCAGCAATGAAGGCTCCTATAGATTACTATCTCTTGGACTTTAGCAGCTTTTATCATAGTTGGTTTGGAATATATAGCACTACGTTTTCACGTTATGTATAAGTCATTCAAAATGAAAGTAAGTTGGATTTTGAGCAGTTCGAATTATTCACTCACATATTCACTTGAATTGGTTGTAGTTATGTTAATAGCTGATCTGTCTAATAACGAGTGATCAGAATACGTAGCAGACAGTAAATCTATGAGCAGATTTACAAAATCTTGTGGGATTCCGAGATTTCAATCCCTATACTGTAAATCGCTGGATACCAAAACTACAGGCAATTTGAAACTAACATCTGATTCGAGATTCTCGCATGCCGGCAGAGATCTGGTATGTTATTCATACCACATCACACTTACTTTCGTATGTTATTGGTATGTAGCGACACGAACTATTCTATCTGCTATTGGCTATATATGTTAGTAACTATTTCCAGTAATATCAGTCGTGAATATTTCTTTGTGACAGTGTGATATTTAATTAGATTATATTTTTGTGAATTTTATGCTCCACGAGATTGTCGTCGCAGCCTCTTGTCTAGCAACTTTAACAGGACGCTTAGTTAGCTCTACTTTATGAACTAAGTTGATTAACATCAACTAATTCATACGATATCTTTCGTGCAACCATGCTGACTTACATATCTGAAACATAACTATTTTTCGTTCATGAATTATAATGTGTTTTTAATTCGGATTGATAACATGCTTAATTTCAAAATTACGTAATGCATAACTGTTGATGGTAGAATACTATTTGATTATTTATGAAATGCCTCAGACTTACTTGTATTAAAATCGAATTCAGTATTGTAAGTTTGACTCTTGAATGTCATTATCTCACTACTTACAAAACAGTAGTAACATTAGTGTGATCTTTATTGACAAAAGGCCCTAGATCAACATACTTTAGACATGATTGATGTTTTACTTCAACATTGTACTGGTATGCCTTTCGTTTTTGTAAAGCATACCACACTTGAAATAACACACGAAAAGCATACAAATATATACAAAAATATACGAAAAAATATATTTTGGTATGCACCCTTCGTTTGTGATTGGTATTGAGCGAATTACAGTGTAATTGTGATCTGTTTGAGTATCACAATGGCATACACTTGGCACAGAATGAAATAATTAAGTGTAACTGACAAAGCAGTTCATCAGGTTTTTTGAAGAACTTCTAGACAGCAATTTTGAATAGATCTTTATTGTATCTTTCGAAAACGGATGAAATCACACTTGGAGTTCTCCTTCACGATCCTGTTTTGTTCATTTGTCACACGTTTTGTCCTCTTCAGGTCATCTTCGTCTTCGCTCTCATCGTCGCCTGCGCAGTCGCTGCACCTGACCATCTCCCCGAACCACTGATGTTGAGGGCTGCCAGCAAAATGATGGTACAACAAGGATACGCCGCACTCGACTGGAGATGTTTCACTGGATGTGGTCTCAGTGCTGCTGATTGCTTCATCGCCTCTCAATGCTACCTGGTAGAGGGAGGCACAAAGATCGCTGCTTGTTATATTGAAGAATGTGGCATCAAAAGTGGAAGCTGTATCGTTGGATGTTTGGCTGGAGCCGAAGGTGTGCAAATCGAATAAAATGCTGTCAAGGAGACTTTTGTGTGAAAGTGGCAAATAAAGTGGCAAAACACTGCATCGATGTTTTCATATCTCAATTAACCCCTACTTTACCATGGGGTGTCTACACACCCCAGGACGTCGCATTTTTTGTGTATTTCTTTAACTGGATAAAGTCCGATGATGCCCTCCCAGTTTATCCTTGAGGTGCATATCACTAAAAAGTTACAGTAATAAACTTTTTGAAGTATGAAGTCATTTCGCGGCGAAAATGTTTTTGAAAAAATGTAGCGTTGTTTACCATGGGGTGTATCACACCCCAAATATATTTTGGTAACGAACAACAATGGAGGTTTATGATTGTTTTCTGAATGATCCCAAAAAACAATTGGTGTATTCAATTTTCTAGTCAACAACGTGGACATTTTATGATAGCGTGTTCAGCACACACGGTCGTTTGACAAAAAACACATCCTTTTTTTGATTTTCTGCCACGTTCTCTTGGACAATGATCGCATCGTCTTTGTTTCGGTACCGGTTGGATGATAGGCCTCATTGGCAACCTTGCCGGCCCAAGTGCGTTGCCTTCTCTGCAACCAATAAGAGACTTTCACAATTGAAGTAGAAAGCGTTTTCGAACTTGTCCACTTCTTTGTTCATATTCTGGATGCATGTAGAGGAATAAAACCAGTGCGTTATACTAGCAGATGTTCAGCAAATTCATGAACAAAGTCAGAGGCCAACGATTGCTTTTTCGAATGCAATTATATTTTCGCACCAGTTGGTCTAGTATCTCCACACCGCACTTTCCTTTATTGTAATCAAGAATGATTTGAGGTTCTCTTGACTCAATCACTTGAAATGTCGATGTCGTGATGGTTGGTCGACAGAAGGATGACTGCTTTATTTTTCTTCGGGACGTAGGATACAATTGCTGCTTTGTCTTGAAATCCGAATACACTGGTGAATTGTTGCCTAGTTGAATCAGGCACAATTTCCGAAGGTAATTCGGTTTTATTACGACGAATGGTGCCCGTCATAGTCATTTGACGTCCAAGAAGATTTCTTGCAAGCTGCAAGCTTGTAAAAAAATTGTCCATATAGATGTGACGGCCAGATCCTGTGTAGAAATCGGTCAATTGAAGTACAACACGCTGACCTTCACCTCTTTCCGGAACATCACCAACTTTTCCTACGTTAGGCTATAAATTGAGACAATAATAGGTTTTTGAATCACATAAAGCCCATAACTTTATTCCATAGCGGCCTGGCTTTGAAGGGATGAACATTTTAAAAGGACAGCGCCCTCGGAAACTGACAAGCTGTTCGTCTACAGTCAATTCAGATCCAGGTGAATAGTTGGCTCTAAATTTAGTCACAATTTCTTCGAAAATACGGCGCAAAGGTGCAAATTTGTCTTGAGAATTTCTTTCACTCCGGCAATCAAATCGAAGATAACGTAGAAGTTGAGTGAATCGATTTCTGGCCATGGAATCATTGAATATTGGCCTTCCCTCGGCCGTACTCCAGAGGTCAGCCAGTCGTGTTTTGTTCTCATGCAAAGCGCCAGCAAGAAGCAACAGACCGAAAAAAGTATATAGTTCTTCTACATTTGTTTCTTTCCAAGTATGTGTATACTCTCTAGCTTCTTTATTGGTGCATTCAGCTATCTTGTGAACAAGACTGGGAGAAATGAATAATTTGAAGGCTTCCTCAGGTGATGAACCACAGTGTCTTTGAGAATGCTTAGTAGGACCACTTTGATTTCGAATGATATTATGAATTCTTGCCTTTCCTCCTTGTTGTAGTGGTTTGCGGTACCACTTCTCAGAGCCACTGCGAGATTTCATCGTATTGTAATCTTCATGGATTTCAGCCACCATGGATTCAATTATCCTATCAGTGTCGTCTACACTATCTTCGTCAGAATGATCAGATACTGTTTTTGTTGGGTTATCGATGACTATGTCATCAACATCACTATCCAGAGTTTCGTCGCCTTCGTAGTCGTCATCTGATGAGATCTGCTGTAACAGTCTTTCTAATGCTTCTTCAACTCCGTAACTTTTCTCTCCAGTACTTGATGTGTAGTAATTTTAATGAAATGTACAGGAGAAATGAAAAATGCAGACAAGTTAGATATAGACAATAAATTGCTACGACTCTATGATAAGATTCCATGGCATAGTGGTTAGAGCTACAGACCATGAAGTAGCAATACACAGGGTCGAGTTCTGAGTCGAACTACCTTTTTCCCTTATATTATTTCTAATCTAAAATCATATTTTCTCAATTACAAATGTAAGAGTCAGGTATGTGTATAGTTAGGATGCGTCTGTTTACCCTTCGAAAGATTAAAATTTCAGGATTAGAAAGATCTGCCGTTACATCAGTCGATTATTCTACATATAGTCACTTAGTTTTTCAAGATAAATTAGAGTTTCCTGATACTTCGTACAGTAAACACCCTAATAGTCAGAATCCAATAAATTCATATTCACTTTTTCTTGACATATCCATCGCTATATACAGACGAATTTTTCACAAATCGTTTTAAAAGGAGAACGTATGCAGATGATATAATGCCAGTCGGCAGGTGAAGGATTTTCCGAAACGGTGATTAAATTTAATCCAATTAAAACAAAAACTTGCGAAAACTGACTGCTTTATTCGTGCTTCTAGCACTATTTAACAGTGTACGAAAATCTTCTAGAATAAAAATATTGCTAAGATTGATTAAAAGCATTTACAACAACCGATTGTGAATTGGGGTGGATCGCACCCCATGGTAAACCATGTTACTTTTTTTCTTGGTAAAGTAAGGGTTAACACCATTAGTATTACTGCTCAACACGGAATTACACGATAATTCGAAGTCTTGATTCTCGGGAAATAGATCCGGGAACTGCCGGAAGATTTCGAGACATGTTGAGCTCATCGAATATGTGGAAAAACCGAGTCGTATATAGTTTGTGTTAACAGCATTCATCATATAGACAATCAAGAATTGCAGCCATTGAGTCATCCAATAATAGGCACGTGAAGATAATTTTCTCTATCTTATTCAGATTCGTCTGCAATCCGCAAATTCTGATAAGTCGCACAGAGAGCTTCACATACAGTGCTAGAGTGTTAGTATATGTGCATTTTCTATTTAAATAGAGTATTTCATGTAATTTGGATTGGAAAAGCACTTTACGATGTTGAGTGATGTGTGAGATATCTCGCAGGCTTCGAACAAAGTTTTAGTTGTATTTGCATTCATTTGTATATGCAGCTTGAGTTCTAGGGGCATGACGTCAACAGTGGCGACGCGTGCTCCCAGACCATAAGCCTTCGCTCGGCATTGGAGTCTGATTTCCATACCAGACATTTTTTTATGTTACAACATTAATTTTCATAAAAGATGAATTTCTACTTACAATTTCCCGAAAATTTTTAAGGCCAAGTGAATATGCACATGAGAAGCTGATTGCTCATGTCGCTTCAACGCCTTACTCAAGGAGCTGAGAATACTATACTCTCTGTCCACATTTTCTTGCGAAATAGGAGGCAAGGCCAACAAAAGAGTTTCTTCGTTTCTCACGGCCCGCCAGCCACTCACATGTTTGAAATTCTGATGCATTAAAATGTCTTGTGTATTCCTTATTTCTTTCTCTGTGAGTGCTTTCAATTTTTATATCAGATGTTGGCCTACCTTGCTTGACGACTTTCATCTTTTCAGTATATTCCCTTCGGACGGAAAGCGTGGTTATCAGCTCAACAGCTGTAATAAACATAGCGTCACACTGCATCAATCACGTAAAATCAAATTGTGGAATCCTACCGAATCTGATGAAGGTGTCAGATCCATTACTCTGCACTCATTGGCGAACGGCCATCATGTGATCGCAGTCGTTGTCTGAACGTCACCATCCGCTGTTGTTGACGGTGTGGCCTCTCTCACAAGAAGCGAAGACGGGAACAATTAGTTTGCGCTTCCCTTTCTATATTTAGGCACCGCGGCTCAATCAAGAATTGCGGAGAATTTCATTGCAAAAATTGGAGAAGGCAAAGCACTATGTCTATCAGGAAAGCCAATATTAGGCGGGGGTCCTCACACTCGCACAACTGTCTTTCGCTCTCTCTGAACATCGATGCATCCTGTGATTCTAATTGTTCGAAGAAAACAGCTGCGATTCTAGCACGCGCTGCAAGACTGTTCACTCTGAGGTTCAGCGTCTGATTTTGAGATGGAAAGCTGTGCATAGCATCACGAGAAGCCGTCGAATTTAAATGAAATCTAATGAATGCTGACACTTCATTTTGACACGTTGCTCGCATCGATTACCAGCTTGAGTTCCAGGGGGAATTGCGTCAATAACTGCTGAAATGCATGTGCTTATGTCTTGGGTTATGAAATCAAATCTTTACAAGGGACCGTGATCAAGTCCTTCCTAGTTGTTGGAGGAGCAGCAGCTGCACACTTCACATTTCAACAGATGTCCCAATGGGAATCAGATCTAGCATGCTCCCGCACCACATTGGTCTCCTGATCCTGTAGGCCTACTGATCAACTTTGTCCTCAAACATTTTTTAAAATTAATTAAGTTCCTTTCCTTTAACCATTGTCCTTTGGAGAAGTTTTTACTTGTCATGCAAATTCCAGTCGATTTTTCACTATCTCCTCGATCTTTCTTGGTTTCTTTTGAGTGGATCTGAAATAGTGACCAACATCATTCACTTGCCTATGTATTTACAGCTCTTGTCGATGCATAATCGATGCTACAGATCTCTTGTAAGGAGTCGTACAGATTGTCGCATAATCTAACTGTTGGAATATGTTGCATTCATGAAAACTAAAAAACAACCACCTTTCAACAAGTATATCACGCAGTGTCCTATGATTGAAAAATCAGAGCAAAAACTCTAATTTATCATTTTCCTTTGACAATTATTCGAAAGTCTTATCATTGAGCCTTATTTCAGTACTTTCTTCAAGTCGTTCATGAATTTCAATATTTCATTATTTCAGTACTTTCTTCAAGTCGTTCCAATTTTTTCAAAATTTTCCGAAAAATTTTCCAGTGGAAAATTTTGAAATTTATTTTTTGGTGATTGACATTTTTCCTTTGTTTTGGAGACTTGTTGTAGTCGTTTGAAAAGACTATGCAATATGCAAAGACCGAAAACTTCTCTATCATTCCTGCATGTTACCTTTTGGAACCAACTGCACCCTTTCCATGTCTATTTCAGATCATCCCAAATGAATTTCAGATATTAGATGGATATCAGATTTCTCTAATTGAATTTCAGATATCTATCAGAAACCCAATTTTGAAAGGATCTTAAATTCAACTGGAGAATCTCCAATTCATCTGGAAATGTCTGAAATTCATTTGGGTAGATCTGAAATCGATTTGGAACTATCTGAACTATGAGGTAGAAATGGAAGATGTGCAGTTTGTCCTCAACGAAGATCGGACAATATGCCAGAACTTAGAAACTGTCATAGATATTCTTCTACTCATTACAGATATCTTTCGTTTCCAAATATCTCACGAGTTCACAGTCTTCCAATATGGTTGCTCATGTATGCTGCGTGGACTGTGTGCTTATTCTTCACATATTCATCAACATATGGAGAATTTGTATCACTATGATCAAGGCTGCACAATAAAGCTTAACTTTCAAGCTAACAAGCAAACTCCAAAATTATTTTTGCTCCAGATCTTTCACATTGCATGAAATTATACCTCTATTGTAAAGCAAGATTCACGTTATCCCAAACAATGTCTGTGTGATAATCAAAAATGCTAACTAATTAGCACAAGCCACTGGTGGCAAAGGAATGTTCAAAAATCCGCGGACGGAACTCGTAGTGCTACGATCGCTTTAATCGAAATAATGATGAAATCAAGAGTTTTAGACCCATTCTATTGGTGTGTACCTGCCTCCGCCTCGGCTGCGGAAGCGCTCAAATTATAGGGCGTATCACAAAAATCAAAACTTTCAAAATTTTCCAAAATGTTCCATAATTTTCCAATATTTTCCAAAATTTTCCAATTTTTTACATAATTTTCCATGGAAAATTTTGATTCAAAATTTTCCGGAAAATTTTCATCACTAAGCCCGAGTAAGGTGGACGACCACTCTCTTCATCTTCTTGTTCATGACGATTTCTAGAATTGCAATTGTGCGATTATAACGTACCGACACTGCAGAATAGTCTAAATAGTGCTCATAATAAGTTGCAAAAACGATTCCTAAGGTTCCTAAAACGATCCCACGTGAACAAGCTTGCCTAAGCGAAACGTTGTGTGAAACCAATACAATTTGTATCCGAAGAAGTTATTCTCGCTCTTGATTCCTAAGGTGTTGAGACCGGTAATAGGCCCCATCACGCCAACACTTTTATTTGTTCCTTTGTATTCACGTTGTTGGACTACTGCAATGTCATCTATGCAGGTGGATGATATCATCTATACAAATGGATTATATAGAGGTGCAGCACATAATTCTTGTAATCTTAATGCTAATAAATTTAAATATAACTTTGTTCCTTTATATTTCTACAATGGTTCTAAATATGATTTCCATTTAATAATAGAAGATTTATTTTCATCTGAAAAATTACAACAACTAAGAACAAACGTACTATGTAAAACAGAAGAAGAATATTTTTCAATGCAATTTCGTTGTATTAGAATATTAGATGCATTTAGATTTTTTAATCCTTATTCATTAGATGTTATGGGAAAAACTTTGAAACCTGAACAATGTAAAATATTAAATAAATATAATTTAAAACCTTTAAAAGGCATATTTCCATATGAGTACATAACTGGAGATTTTAATTCTGTGAATAAAATAATGCAAGAAAAACAACTTCTTCCAATAAATAAATTTAAATCAACATTAAAACAATCACAATTATCTGAAGAAGACTATGCAGAAGCTGAAAAAAATTGGAGAGAGTTAAATTGTAAAACAATGTATGATTATACAATGAAATATCTTCAGATAGATGTATCAATCCTTGCTGATCTTTTTGAAAACTTTCGTGACATGTGTGTAGAATATTATGGAATAGATCCATGTTATGTTTACTCTATATCAGCACTAACATGGTTAGCGGGATTAAAACATACAAATGTTAAACTGAAATATTATAAAGAAAGTTCTTACGATAAATTATTATTTTTGGAATCTGAAATTAGAGGTGGTGTTTCATCTGTTCTGGGTAATAGATATGTTAAATGTTATAGTAAGAAAGTAAATCCTGATGATTATGGAATAATGAAACCTTTATCTCCAGAAGAAAGCGATCAGTTTATAAAATTGTTTAATCAAAATATAAAAAAACTTATATCAAATGAAGATAGTCAAGCAGCAGTTGATGAATTCATGAGAGAAAACTATTTGTTATATTATGATTTTAATAGCTTATATTCTTCTTGCATGATACAAGAATTACCAACAGGTGGAATGACATGGTGTAATATTCTTGAATACGAACCTACATTAGATGGTGAAAATAATTATGGTTATATATATGAAGTTGATTTAGCATACCCTGATTATATGAAAACGCAACAAAATATTATCCTTTCTGTCCCGAAAACCAAATTCCCAATATAGAAGAATTTTCAGATTATCAAAAATCTATAATGCCTAAGAAATACAGAACAACAAAAAACTTATGTTAACACAAAGTCATAAAGAAAAGTATGTTGTTGAAGGAAGAATGTCAGATTGGTATTTAGATCATGGAATGCTTATTGTTGAAATTCATCGAAAACGAATATATAAAAAATCTAAATGGTTAAAAAATTATATAGAGTTCAATATTGAAAAACGTAAAATGGCTAACAGAAATAAAGATGATTTTGGAAACGTATTCTTCAAATTAATGAATAATTCATTTTATGGTAAGACTTTAGAAAATGTGCGTAATAGACAAAATATTTAAATAGTTTATGATAGAGATAGATTTCAAAATTTAACAAGGAAACCTACATATAAAAGAACTACTAGATTCAGTGATGAACTATGTGCAGTACATCTAAGACGAAACATTATAAAACATGATAAGTTTAATTTTATTGGTTTCACTATATTATGTAGAATTAGCTGAACTATTTATGTATAGAATTATATATGATTATTTAGCACCTGCTTATGGCAAAAACTATAAATTACACTTTACAGATACTGAGAGCGTTTTCTTAGAATTAACAATACCGTATAATTCTTCACTTGATGAAGAAATTAATAAAATAAAAGATATGATTCATCCTTCTGATTTATGTAAAGTAAAAGATGAACTAGAAGGAAATGAAGATTTCATAACAGAAGCTATATTTTTAAAATCTAAATGTTACTGTTATGATACAACTAATAATATTAAAACACATAAAACATTAAAAGGAATTTCAAAGGCATCAGTGGCTAACCAAATAACATTTCAAGATTATATAAATGTATTATTTAATAATGAAATAAAAGCAGCATGTAATTATAGACTTAATTCAAAGAAACATAAAATGTATTTAAAAGAAGAACATAAATGAGCATTAGATCCATTTCATGATAAAAGAAAAATTTTGCCTGATGGAATAACTACTGTACCTTTTAAATTTTCCAATTTCTAAAATAGTTAAATTAATAAAATATAAAATAATATAAAAATGTAAAAATATAAAAATATAATATAAAAACATAATATAAAAAATGGATAAAATTAGAGCTGATAATTTTAAAAGAATAAAACAATTAGAAGAGTTAATAAAACAAAGAAATATTATGAAAGAAAATCATCTTCAACATAGAATGAAAAAAGCTGGTGTACAATCTGATATGTTTGAAAATGTAAAATTAACTGAAGAAGTAAAAACTGATTATAAAAACTGTCGAACCATTTAAAACTCTTGAAAAAGAATTTAATGAAAAACGTGTTGATATAGCGGATCCAGTACTTAAAACACTATTAGATGATTATGGTTTGTTAGAAGCAAACATAGATAAAAAGTTACCAAAATCTATGTTATTTGAACATTCTACTTTCTTTTAAGATAAAAAATTATTTGCAAGATTTTATCTTGGCGGAAAAGAAATATTTCCACGACCTTTACGGGGGTTAATTTTTACACCAGATAAATCACCTATTAGTTTAGATAGAAATTTTGTTGAACTTTTAAGAGGAGCAGATTTAAAAAATTATGATGTAGAAGATCTTATCAAATAGAAAGCTGTGTTAGATAGAGTTGGTGTAACGAAATCTCTTAGACGTTATAAAGATTTAGAAAGATTAGTTTCATCGGGAGTTAAAGTAGGAAAAGGTTTTAAAACAGAAACAACTGTATTTTTACCAGATGATCCACAAGAATTACTAAATAGATTAAATATTTTTATATCTGCAATAAAAGAAGGACATAATTCTAGTTTCAATGAAATTCATGCTATATTGAAAAGACTGTTAGAAATGAAGATTCTCGAGGAAGAGGATTATAAAAGTATAGCTGAAATATTTTTTTCTAATTTAAAAAAAAAATTTTAATTTTTCAATTTTTATAAAAAAATATTTTTTTTAATTTTTATAAAAAAATATTTTATTTTCAATTTTTATTGAAAAATATTTCATTTTTAATTTTTATGAAAAATATTTCATGAAAAAATATTTAATAATTTTTTTTTATAAAAAATGTCTTCGAAAGAATTATTATCAGCAGATTTAGAAAAAATTAATAATCATTTAGAAAATGTAACAGAGATTTTTGGTTCATCAAAATTTAGTGCGACGTTAAAAATTATAACAACTACTTCATCACACACTTGTAATTTAGAACCCATTCTGCATTTGGAACAAAATAAAAATTAAACCTTTGGTTGGTGCGATTTTATAAATAAACACCATTAAGTAGTAAGAACTGCGACTTTTTCCATGGCCACGCTTGCTCTCTATTGTGGTACACATCAAGAATGATAGACAGAACATGCAGGAGACGCAAATGTACTGGTAAATACAGTTCAAAATCACATGCATCAGAAATTATAGAAGATACGTCATATCGGGTCTATTTACGAATAAAGTTATCATAAATTGTTACTGAATAAAATATAAAAGTAGAATGTCAAATACTGTAAAATAGTGCGAAGGTATGAAGTAAAAGGGGAGAAAGAAATGCATGTAAAAAGCGGTTAGCACAACCGGAGAAGGAACAGGCGTTCCTTCTGGGCACATAAATCCGGCTTGAGCTGTCGAATAGTCACACTCTCCATAATTAACAAATGAAGGCGGTCTCTAGCTTGCTTGTGGACACGGAATCCCATATCTTCCGTGATCAGAAGATTCGCTTTCTGATCGCACGTCATGAGGTGGCGGGATACTGCTGACTGAGGAAGACAAAGGAGGAAACGAAAGGACAAACGTGTTCACAAAGGAGGAAGACGCCGACCACTTCTTAGATGTGAAGCTGCACGTGAACCCTAATGGATCCATCACAACTTCTGTGTACCGCAAGGATACATACACAGGCCTTTACAAGAACTATCGTTCCTTCTGCCCAAAGAAATATAAAGCTAACTTGGTCAGGACGCTATTTCACCGAGCTAGACAACTTTGCTCCCCTTGCCATCTTGCGCAAGAGCTCCTCTTCCTACAGCGCACTTTGGAGAACAACGGGTTTCCAGACTGGTTTCTAAAGAAACACTCCCAGCCACTTCCTGAGAAGGTCCCTGCGGTCCAGAAGAAGCCCTTCTTTTTCGAAATTCAATACTATGGACCTGAAAGCGAATCTATAGCAGGGAAGATCCGCCGCATCATCGACGATAGTTTCTACCAATTACGTGTCATTCCCGTCTATAGAACTCGGACGCTCACACCAAACATAATCAAGGACATCGTTCCACTCAACCAGAAGCCCCTGGTAACTTACTTATTCACTTGTCCTTGCGGAGCAAGGTACGCTGGCAAGAGTGAACGGTGCCTCAGAGTGCGGAAGAGAGGACACATACCCGTTTGGTTGACTACTTCCAACACAAGACCGAAGTACAAGAACCCGCCTCAGTCAGCAGTATCCCGCCACCTCATGACGTGCGATCAGAAAGCGAATCTTCTGATCACGGAAGATATGGGATTCCGTGTCCACAAGCAAGCTAGAGACCGCCTTCATTTGTTAATTATGGAGAGTGTGACTATTCGACAGCTCAAGCCGGATTTATGTGCCCAGAAGGAACGCCTGTTCCTTCTCCGGTTGTGCTAACCGCTTTTTACATGCATTTCTTTCTCTCCTTTTACTTCATACCTTCGCACTATTTTACAGTATTTGACATTCTACTTTCATATTTTATTCAGTAACAATTTATGATAACTTTATTCGTAAATAGACCCGATATGACGTGTCTTCTATAATTTCTGATGCATGTGATTTTGAACTGTATTTACCAGTACATTTGCGTCTCCTGCATGTTCTGTCTATCATTCTTGATGTGTACCACAATAGAGAGCAAGCGTGGCCATGGAAAAAGTCGCAGTTCTTACTACTTAATGGTGTTTAAAATAAAAATTATCAAATTGCATTGACTAGTTTCTCCACATTTAACACTATTCAAAATGTTATAAAAGATGTGAATGATCAATTTAGATATTCTACTGATAAAGGTAAAACGTGGAAAATACTAACTTTTCTTCCTGGTTCTTACGAAGTTGAATCATTATCAAATGAAATTAAGAGACATTTATGTATACCATTTAAAGATAAGAAACAATTACATTTTGCAGTTGAACCGGCAGTTAATAAATTTTCTCTTACTTTAGACGAAAATCATCAAGTTGATTTTAATCATGATAGATCATTGTCAAAACTATTAGGATTTAATAAACAAACCTATAGGCAAGGTTATCATTTAGGTGAGAAGATTCCAAAAATAACTGAAATAAATTCAATTGTTGTACATTGTGACATTATTGAAGGAGGATATATAAATGGTAAATTGTCAAATTTAATATTCAGTTTTCCAGCTTTTACTGTACCCATTGGTTATAGATTAAATGTATTTCCACAAACATTACTATATTTTCCTATTACAAGAAAAACTATTAGCAACATTAACATTAGAATCACTGATGTGAAAGGACAAGAAATAAATTTTGGAGGTGAAGAGATTATGATAGATCTCTTGGTTAGAGAAGTTTAATTTTCTTCTTCTTCTTTAAAAATAAAAATAATTTTTTTTAATAAAAATGAGTGAAGTACTACCATTAAATAAAAAAAACTTAAATTTAATCATCATCCAAATTTATCTAATAAAGTTTTGTCAGTTATTTGTGGAAGATCAGGTTGTGGAAAAACCTATCTATTATTTAAAATTCTCACGAATCCAAATTTTTTGGATGATAATAATCTTATAATTTATACAACAACAGCAGAACAACCCGTCTATCAAATTTTAAAATATGGATTTGAAAATAATCTTAAAAAACAGCAATTGCTTCATTATTCAAAGAATATGAAAAATCTGAAGATGAAGAAGAAATAAGTTCGTGGTGTGAAGAAGCAGCAAAAAATAATCAGTTAATAGAATTCAATAAAAATAACCATATAAAGATACAATTAATAGATGATAGTGGTAATATGCAAGATCCTAGTAAACTAGATAAAAGAATGAAACATTGTATAATTTTTGATGATTGTGTTAATGATAAAAATCAGTCAGTTCAGAGACATTATTCCACAAGAGGTAGACATAATAACTGTAGTGTGTTTTATTTAACGCAAAGTATGTATTCATTAGATGGAAGTGTTATTAGAAAGAATGCAAATATATTTATACTATTTGAAATAAATGCAAGAAATTTATGTGATTTGTTAAGAGATTGATGTATAAGAGATAAAGATGAATTTAAACAATCGTGTAATAATGCTTGGTCAAAAGATTACGGCTTCATTACAATTAATATTGATAAAAAAATTCATGATAGAGTTATAGAACAATTGTTTACTGAGTGATAAAAATATAGAAATATAGTGTTATAATTTTTTTTGTTATTATTATCAGCTCTAATTTTATCCATTTTTAAAATATAATATTTGAATTTTGTGGAAACATTAGAATACAACAAGACATTTTACTGAACAAATTATTTTTTATTGCTTTGTTGTCTGACATGTTTTCGTCTGAAGTTTTGCTTAATAAAGTTTTGCTTAAATTTTCGCTTAAAGTCTTTAGTTCTTCTAAAAAAATTTTATCATTTTCTTCATTAGAAATTTTACCATCACTAAAAGTTTTATCATCCTTTTTATTCTTGTCATCAACTTTTTCTGACTAATTGAAATGATATTTGATTTACTTCATTAGCTATTTGATCAAATTTTTCAATCTCATCTAACGTAATAACATTATCATCACATACTCTTTGAAAGTAGTTATGTAATTTGTCATAGACTTCTTTAATATGTAAATGTTTAGTTTTTAATGATTTTCATTTCTTAGTTATTAAAGATTTTTCTAACATTGTAATAAATGAAGTTGTAAAAACACCCGTACCTGTTAAAGCAGTAGCAACTACTGGAATTACTAAAACACCTGAAGATATAACAATTGTTAAAGAACCTAAAATTATTGTTCAGAATATTCCAATACCTTGTGTTACATTCTTAACTTTAGACCATCTCTTTCTTAATTTATCATAATGCTCTAATCTTAATAATAATTGAGATTCCTTATCTTTCATATAACGTACTCTATCCTTGTGTTTTTTCGTATCCATTTCATATGATAACGAAGGATATATTTTTGAGGTTCCTTCCACTTTTGTTTCTTCCATTTTTAAAGAAATATTTTATGAATAAATATTTTTTTCATATTTTTGGTTATTTCTATGATTTATAAAAATACACTTTTTTCTCTCATATTTATTTTATTTTATTTAATTTTCCTTACCTCTTTTCAGTATATGAAATAATACTTTTTTAAAAATTTTTAATATCCTCTTTTTAGTATATGAAATAGTTCGTCAGTTAATTTTTTTTATATTTTTTTAATTTTCATTTTTCTGATTTTTCAACTTTTCAATTTTACAATTTTTCAATTTTTTTATCTCCTCTTTTCAGTATATGAAATAATCAGTTTTTTTTTCGTTTATGAAATTAACCCAACGAACATTCAGCTTTTTTATATATATATATTTTCTTTATTTTTATTTTATGAAGTCTTTTAAGCTTATGAAATAGTCCGTTATTTTTTCTTTTTATTTTTTTCTAATAATATTTTTTTCATATTTTCTCATAATATGTATTATTTTTCATTTTTTTGGTATTTTTTATGGTATTTTTTATGGTACCTATTTTTTTATTTTTTTGTTTGTTCCGGAGGTGTCCTGGAACGTTCTATATACCATTACTCGGTAGGTTTTGAATGATTTGGCCCGCCCCCGGCCCGTTTTGAATGTTCTGGTCACCGACCGGCCGGTTTTGAATGCTCCGGCCACCGACCGGCCGGTTTTGAATGCTCCGGCCACCGACCGGCCGGTTTTGAATGATATGGCCACCGACCGGCAGGTTTTGAATGTTCCGGCAACCGACCGGCCGGTTTTGAATGATATGGCCACCGACCGGCAGGTTTTGAATGCTCCGGCCACCGACCGGCCGGTTTTGAATGATATGGCCACCGATCGGCCGGTTTTGAATGTTCCGGCAACCGACCGGCCAGTTTTGAATGATATGGCCACCGACCGGCCGGTTTTGAATGATATGGCCACCAACCGGCCCATTTTGAATGCTCCGCCCACCGACCGGCAGGTTTTGAATGATATGGCTACCGACCTGTCGGTTTTGAATCATATGGCCACCAACCGGCCAATTTTGAATGCTCCGCCCACCGACCGGCAGGTTTTGAATGCTCCGGCCACCGACTGGCAGGTTTTGAATTGCATGGGGTGTGAGCCTGTTCACTTAAAATCTTTTCAAGTTTCAAATCACTATCTCTGTGACGTCTTCTTCACTACAACATTGAAATGGTCATTCCATTTCAGGTCTTCCATCCAGATTGCGCCGAGGAAATTTGTTACTCAATTTCAATTTTAACAATTTCAATTTAAACAAATTTTGTTACTCAGTTTCGTGTTCAACATGAAATAGAACGGACGAAAGCGCTCGTTGACAATCGCCATTACGCCACAAGTGCAATCAATTAACTGATTTTTTTCATAGCAACAATTTATTAATTGTTGCCAATCAATTTCAAAGCAATAAATCTTTGAAAACCCTGTCTGCTTATCCACGTCACCTTGCTCCCAAAAGGGTCTAAAAAGTTGTCCATTGTAACTTTCAAACCAGCACAATAAGACTTTGCTTGAAAATAGTGATGAGGATGCTTGATGCTGTGTGTGACTGCCATATTCAATATTTTGGTGTCTCTTTCATTACTTCTATTAGCATGAAAAGCTGTTTTCTTTATTTTCTTTGAACTCGACTTGATAACAATCAACATGTCGCGAAATGTTATCTTGCAGACATTGAGTGAAAAAGAAAGATATCGGAAAAGATCTAAAACATTCCTCAGCAATGAAGGCTCCTATAGATTACTATCTCTTGGACTTTAGCAGCTGTTATCATAGTTGGTTTGGAATATATAGCACTACGTTTTCACGTTATGTATAAGTCACTCAAAATGAAAGTAAGTTGGATTTTGAGTAGTTCGAATTATTCACTCACATATTCACTTGAATTGGTTGTAGTTATGTTAACAGCTGATCTGTCTAATAACGAGTGATAAGAATACGTAGAGACTGTAAATCTATGAGCAAGTATGCATGCATGCCGTTACAAATGTGATCTTCAGCATTGAGTCCGAGGATCTCCAGATTTACAAAATCTTGTGGGATTCCGAGATTTCAATCCCTACACTGTAAATCGCTGGATACCAAAATTACATGCAATTTGAAACTAACATCTGATTCGAGATTCTCGCATGCCGGCAGAGATCTGGTATGTTATTCATACCACATCACACTTACTTTCGTATGTTATTGGTATGTAGCGACACGAACTATTCTATCTGTTATTGGCTATATATGTTAGTAACTAATTCCAGTAATATCAGTCGTGAATATTTCTTTGTGACAGTGTGATATTTAATCATTTTAATATCAATTAATATTTAATTTTAATTATTTATAAAATAGATTATATTTTTGTGAATTTTATGCTCCACGAGATTGTCGTCGTAGCCACTTGTCTAGCAACTTTAACAGGACGCTTAGTTAGCTCTACTTTATGAACTAAGTTGATTAACATTAACTAATTCAAACGATATCTTTCGTGCAACCATGCTGACTTACATATCTGAAACATAATTATTTTTCGTTCATGAATTATAATGTGTTTTTAATTCGGATTGATAATATGCTTAATTTCAAAATTACGTAATGCATAACTGTTGATGGTAGAATACTACTTGATTATTTATGAAATGCCTCAGACTTACTTGTATTAAAATCGAATTCAGTATTGTAAGTTTGACTCTTGAATGTCATTATCTCGCTACTTACAAAACAGTAGTAACATTAGTGTGATCTTTATTGACAAAAGGCCTTAGCTCAACATACTTTAGACATGATTGATGTTTTACTTCAACATTGTGCTGGTATGACTTTCGTTTTTGTAAAGCATACCACACTTGAAATAACACACGAAAAGCATACAAATATATACAAAAATATACGAAAAAATATATTTTGGTATGCACCCTTCGTTTGTGATTGGTATTGAGCGAATTACAGTGTAATTGTGATCTCTTTGAGTATCACAATAGGATGCACTTGGCACAGAATGAAATAATTAAGTGTAACTGACAAAGCAGTTCATCAGGTTTTTTGAAGAACTTCTAGAGAGCAATTTTGAATAGATCTTTATTGTATCTTTCGAAAACGGATGAAATCACACTTGGAGTTCTCCTTCACGATCCTGTTTTGTTCATTTGTCACACGTTTTGTCTCCTTCAGGTCCTCTTCGTCTTCGCTCTCATCGTCGCCTGCGCAGTCGCTGCACCTGACCATCTCCCCGAACCACTGATGTTGAGGGCTGCCAGCAAAATGATGGTACAACAAGGATACGCCGCACTCGACTGGAGATGTTTCACTGGATGTGGTCTCAGTGCTGCTGATTGCTTCATCGCCTCTCAATGCTACCTGGTAGAGGGAGGCACAAAGATCGCTGCTTGTTATATTGAAGAATGTGGCATCAAAAGTGGAACCTGTATCGTTGGATGTTTGGCTGGAGCCGAAGGTGTGCAAATCGAATAAAATGCTGTCAAGGAGACTTTTGTGTGAAAGTGTCAAATAAAGTGGCAAAACACTGCATCGATGTTTTCATATCTCAATTAACACCATTAGTATTAGTGCTCAACACGGAATTACACGATAATTCGAAGTCTTGATTCTCGGGAAATAGATCCGGGAACTGCCGGAAGATTTCGAGACATGTTGAGCTCATCGAATATGTGGAGAAACCGAGTCGTATATAGTTTGTGTTAACAGCATTCATCGTATAGACAATCAAGAATTGTAGCCATTGAGTCATCCAATAATAGGCACGTGAAGATAATTTTCTCTATGTTATTCAGATTCGTCTGCAATCCGCAAATTCTGATAAGTCGCACAGAGAGCTTCACATACAGTGCTAGAGTGTTAGTATATGTGCATTTTCTATTTAAATAGAGTATTTCATGTAATTTGGATTGGAAAAGCACTTTACGATGTTGAGTGATGTGTGAGATATCCCGCAGGCTTCGAACAAAGTTTTAGTTGTATTTGCATTCATTTGTACATGCAGCTTGAGTTCTAGGGGCATGACGTCAACAGTGGCGTCACGTGCTCCCAGACCATAGGCCTTCGCTCGGCATTGGAGTCTGATTTCCATACCAGGCATTTTTTTATGTTACAACATTAATTTTCATAAAAGATGAATTTCTACTTATAATTTCCCGAAAATTTTTAAAAGGCCAAGTGAATATGCACATGAGAAGTTGATTGCTCATGTCGCTTCAACGCCTTACTCAAGGAGCTGAGAATACTATACTCTCTGTCCACATTTTCTTGCGAAATAGGAGGCAAGGCCAACAAAAGAGTTTCTTCGTTTCTCACGGCCAACCAGCCACTCACATGTTTGAAATTCTAATGCATTAAAATGTCTTGTGTATTCCTTATTTCTTTCTCTGTGAGTGCTTTCAATTTTTATATCAGATGTTGGCCTACCTTGCTTGACGACTGTCATCTTTTCAGTATATTCCCTTCGGACGGAAAGCGTGGTAATGAGCTCAACAGCTGTAATAAACATAGCGTCACACTGCATCAATCACGTAAAATCAAATTGTGGAATCCTACCGAATCTGATGAAGGTGTCAGATCCATTACTCTGCACTCATTGGCGAACGGCCATCATGTGATCGCAGTCGTTGTCTGAACGTCACCATCCGCTGTTGTTGACGGTTTGGCCTCTCTCACAAGAAGCGAAGACGGGAACAATTGGTTTGCGCTTCCCTTTCTATATTTAGGCACCGCGGCTCAATCAAGAATTGTGGAGAATTTCATTGCAAAAATTGGAGAAGGCAAAGCACTATGTCTATCAGGAAAGCCAATATTAGGCGGGGGTCCTCACACTCGCACAACTGTCTTTCGCTCTCTCTGAACATCGATGCATCCTGTGATTCTAATTGTTCGAAGAAAACAGCTGCGATTCAAGCACGCGCTGCAAGACTGTTCACTCTGAGGTTCAGCGTCTGATTTTGAGATGGAAAGCTGTGCATAGCATCACGAGAAGCCGTCGAATTTAAATGAAATCTAATAAATGCTGACACTTCATTTTGACACGTTGCTCGCATCGATTACCAGCTTGAGTTCCAGGGGGAATTGCGTCAATAACTGCTGAAATGCATGTGCTTATGTCTTGGGTTATGAAATCAAATCTATACAAGGGACCGTGATCAAGTCCTTCCTAGTTGTTGGAGGAACAGCAGCTGCACACTTCGCATTTCAACAGATGTCCCAATGGGAATCAGATCTAGCATGCTCCCGCACCAGTTGACCACATTGGTCTCCTGATCCTGTAGGCCTACTGATCAACTTTGTCCTCAAACATTTTTTAAAATTAATTTATTTCCTTTTCTTTAACCATTGTCCTTTGGAGAAGTTTTTACTTGTCATGCAAATTCCAGTCGATTTTTCACTGTCTCCTCGATCTTTCTTGGTTTCCTTTGAGTGGATCTGAAATAGTGACCAACATCATTCACTTGCCTATGTATTCACAGCTCTTGTCGATGCATAATCGATGCTACAAATCTCTTGTAAGGAGTCGTACAGATTGTCGCATAATCTAACTGTTGGAATATGTTGCATTCATGAAAACTAAAAAACAACCACCTTTCAACAAGTATATCACGCAGTGTCCTATGATTGAAAAATCAGAGCAAAAACTCTAATTTGCCATTTTCCTTCGCCAATTATTCAAAAGTCTTATCATTGAGCCTTATTTCAGTACATTCTTCAAGTCGTTCATGAACAGATATTTCTGTGCGAAATATGTAGCCTAGAATGTGTAAAAGGTTGTATGAGCTTTGTGGAACATTTCTTTACATCTTAAAGGAAAATCTATCACTCGACAATTTCTTTGATTCCGATTTCTCTATTTTGTTCCAAAACCATGCTGGCCTCATTTCCATAACAATGACAGGCGCGTGAGATAAAATTACAAGCACTGTATGTATATTTGCATTTTTAAATGTTCTAGATACCGTGTTTGTACTAATGCATGTATCTCGACACTTTAAAGGAAATATGTCTGTATTTGAATTTGAAAATATGCATTTGGTCCTAACGTGATCCCTGCTGGTCAGGTCTAGCCCGAGTGAGGTGGACGACCACTCTCTTCATCTTGTTTTCATGACGATTTCTAGAATTACAATTGTGCGATTATAACGTACCGACACTGCAGAATAGTCTAAATAGTGCTCATAATAAGTTGCAAAAACGATTCCTAAGGTGTTGAGACCGGTAATAGGCCCCATCACGCCAACACTTTTATTTGTTCCTTTGTGTTCACGTTGTTGGACTACTGCAATGTCATCTATGCAGGTTGTAAGACTTCAAACATACTTCGACTCCAAAAAGTTCAAAATGCCTGTGCCAGATTTGTGCGTCGACTTCCGAAACGTGCTCACATTTCTGAAACTCTCCGAAGACTTCATTGGTTACCTGTGCGACTCCGCGTACGATTCAAAGTGTGTGGCCTAGTGCACAATTGTATTTACGGCACTTACCTTAAAGATCTGTTGACTCCTGCTGCATCCTGTGTATCGTTCATGTCAATGAGGTTGAGGGACGCCCCCTTACTCCATCAACCATTATCAAGAACAGCTGGTGCCAGGGGCGCCTTTCAATTCGTTGGACCCTCATTACGGAATTCGCTCCCTCTACATTTGAGGAATGAAACAAACCCTCGCAGCTTCAAGAAAGCATTGAAAACCTTCTTTTTCACTCTTTTATGACTCCTGTAACCTCTTATCTGTACCCCCACTCTGATTACACATTAGGTAGATTTTGTGGTAAAATATATTATTATTATCACCAAAAACAAAAATGACATTGCGATTTCATGAAAAGAAAAATACCTGTAATATTCGTAACAACTCAAAAACATCACCAAATGAAAAATAAACAAACCATTTATCTCGCGGAAGATATGGCAAATTACAAAGAACTGATCACAAAAATTGCTTACTGCCGGCAGTCATCCGGCAGCTTTTCAAATTAACATGACAGATCACAAGAAAAAGGTGAATGGATTGTATCCTTTCCGCCCTATAGTATCAACAATAAATACTCTTACCCAAAAAGTAGATTGGCTTGTCAGCATCATATTAGATCAATCAGTAATCAGGTTGGCCCGGTCGAACCCGTTGTTAGCATGATGGCCATTGTGATCATCATCATCATCATCATCGCCAATTTGAATCCGGTTTTGTCCCCGACAAGCAAGGGTGGCCGGATCTACCTCACTGCAGCGAAATTTTTCTGACCCCTCCACGCCACCTAGATCTATTCAAGGCATCTTCTTTCTTCAGGCCGGCCTTCTTCATCTCCTCCTCTACTTGATTTCTCCACATACGCTTGGGCCGTCCTCGCTTGCGTTTTCCTTCAACTTGAAGATGAAGGACTTTCTGCAGAACATTGTCATCTTCTCTCC
>CAJQUW010006083.1:0-23031 GCA_907163375.1 Prostheceraeus crozeri | reverse complement strand
AGAGTTAGGATAGGCTGGAATCTCTTCTTTGATTTGCGTTTGATGTAGCATTCTTCTCGTCTTGCGCTTCGTGCATCTTGCTTGTCATGGATTTGATCATTATGTCGTCCACGTTGGGCGGTTTTTAGGAATTATAGGATGATTCATTCTGCATGGTAGTGAGAGGATATTTTCTTTATCCTTGTGTCGACCATAATACTAGCCCATTTTCACCTTGATAAGGATTTCCCCCAAGCGTTACTTCTCCGAGCTCATCACAATCTGATGGCTATTGATTGATCTCCCTCCTTCTCTATACTAAGACTACAATGTGATACCGGTAGGCAAATGTGATTTTACATCCCAAATTTTCTATAGGGAGTAATCCTGTGTCATCTCTAGCCTTCCATCTTGAGCAAGAGGTAGTAGGGAATGTCCATATTTAATGTCCATACTCCTCAATAATATCAAGTTGGTGGGCGAAAGTACGACTCACGGGGAACAGTATGTAGTCCCCATACTGATTGCGCCATTGATCTTGACATCCGTGGAAGGGAGCATTCCAGTTTGGAGTTTACGCTATGATCGTCTTAACGCATGACTGTTTAAATTTACGCTTGTAGGGTGTTGGATTAGTGTACCTTGGTTGTTTCTTCCACTGCCTCTGTTGTAGTTGATCTGAACCGTAAGCGAACCTTGTAACGTTTGACCGCATTTGTCCTAGCTAGTGCAGCAGGATGAGTAGATGCCTGAAATGAAAAAAGGTTGTATTAAGTTTACGTTCAAGGAGGAGAGAGGAGAGGGAGGAAAGTAGCGACTTACCATTTTAGTTGGATTAATGAATCACGGGAAACACTATGAGAGAGAGAAAAGTGCGTCACCGTCATCGTATTTATGATTCTACGATGGATTGAATTCTCACTGTGGAAGCTTCGCTATTTATTCAGAAATGCTTGATTCTCATTGGATGTGATCCTCAATTGACAATAACATCAAGCTGTTTCCATCATCTGGCCTCCCCGGTTTACCAATCCGAGCATTCATTCGCTGCTGGTGATGTAATCTGTGAAATTCTAACTCTGTCGTTTTTCGCCAATGTCCCAAAATCTTAAATGGCGTCTCACATCTAAACGAAGACAGATAGGAACAAGCCGATTCTTTCACTGAATTTGTCTCACTCTTAGCTTTCAAACGAGCTATGGCACGACTAAATCCGTTCACTGGAAGTCAAGATCGAAGCGAGCTGTCCAGAGGGGGGGGGAGTCAGCGAAATTGTTCTCTCCGATTGACATGAAACTCACCATACCGATAGAGAATTTCACGCTGATTCCAAATCTGAAATCCGTTTTCCAATCCGATGCTTCGTTTTGAAGCTACAGCCCAAAACGTCCCAAATTCTAACTCTGTCGTTTTTCGCCAATGTCCCAAAATCTTAAATGGCGTCTCACATCTAAACGAAGACAGATAGGAACAAGCCGATTCTTTCAGAGAATTTGTCTCACTCTTAGCTTTCAAACGAGCTATGGCACGACAAAATCCGTCCACTGGAAGCCAAAATCGAAGCGAGCTGTCCAGAGGGGGGGGGACGTCAGCGAAACTTTTTCTCGCCGATTGACTTGAAACTCACCATACAGATAGAGAATTTCACGCTGATTCCAAATCTGAAATCCGTTTTCCCATCCGATGCTTCGTTTTGAAGCTAGAGCCCAAAACGTCCCAAATTCTAACTCTGTCGTTTTTCGCCAATGTCCCAAAATCTTAAATGGCGTCTCACATCTAAACGAAGACAGATAGGAACAAGCCGATTCTTTCAGTGAATTTGTCTCACTCTTAGCTTTCAAACGAGCTATGGCACGACAAAATCCGTCCACTGGAAGCCAAAATCGAAGCAAGCTGTCCAGAGGGGGGGGGTAGTCAGCGAAAATTTTTCTCTCCGATGGCGTTCAAATTCACCATACCGATAGAGAATTTCACGCTGATTCCAAATCTGAAATCCGTTTTCCAATCCGATGCTTCGTTTTGAAGCTACAGCCCAAAACGTCCCAAATTCTAACTCTGTCGTTTTTCGCCAATCTCCCAAAATCTTAAATGGCGTCTCACATCTAAACGAAGACAGATAGGAACAAGCCGATTCTTTCAGTGAATTTGTCTCACTCTTAGCTTTCAAACGAGCTATGGCACGACAAAATCCGTCCACTGGAAGCCAAAATCGAAGCAAGCTGTCCAGAGGGGGGGAGTCAGCGAACTTTTTCTCTCCGATTGACATGAAACTCACCATACAGATAGAGAATTTCACGCTGATTCCAAATCTGAAATCCGTTTTCCAATCCGATGCTTCGTTTTGAAGCTACAGCCCAAAACGTCCCAAATTCTAACTCTGTCGTTTTTCGCCAATGTCCCAAAATCTTAAATGGCGTCTCACATCTAAACGAAGACAGATAGGAACAAGCCGATTCTTTCAGTGAATTTGTCTCACTCTTAGCTTTCAAACGAGCTATGGCACGACTAAATCCGTCCACTGGAAGCCAAAATCGAAGCGAGCTGTCCAGAGGGGGGGGGACGTCAGCGAAAATTTTTCTCTCCGATTGACTTGAAACTCACCATACAGATAGAGAATTTCAAGCTGATTCCAAATCTGAAATCCGTTTTCCCATCCGATGCTTCGTTTTGAAGCTAGAGCCCAAAACGTCCCAAATTCTAACTCTGTCGTTTTTCGCCAATGTCCCAAAATCTTAAATGGCGTCTCACATCTAAACGAAGACAGATAGGAACAAGCCGATTCTTTCAGTGAATTTGTCTCACTCTTAGCTTTCAAACGAGCTATGGCACGACTAAATCCGTCCACTGGAAGGCAAGATCGAAGCAAGCTGTCCAGAGGGGGGGGGACGTCAGCGAAATTTTTCTCTCCGATTGCGTTCAAATTCACCATACAGATAGAGAATTTCACGCTGATTCCAAATCTGAAATCCGTTTTCCAATCCGATGCTTCGTTTTGAAGCTACAGCCCAAAACGTCCCAAATTCTAACTCTGTCGTTTTTCGACAATCTCCCAAAATCTTAAATGGCGTCTCACATCTAAACGAAGACAGATAGGAACAAGCCGATTCTTTCAGTGAATTTGTCTCACTCTTAGCTTTCAAACGAGCTATGGCGCGACTAAATCCGTCCACTGGAAGGCAAGATCGAAGCAAGCTGTCCAGAGGGGGGGGGACGTCAGCGAAATTTTTCTCTCCGATTGCGTTCAAATTCACCATACAGATAGAGAATTTCACGCTGATTCCAAATCTGAAATCCGTTTTCCAATCCGATGCTTCGTTTTGAAGCTACAGCCCAAAACGTCCCAAATTCTAACTCTGTCGTTTTTCGACAATCTCCCAAAATCTTAAATGGCGTCTCACATCTAAACGAAGACAGATAGGAACAAGCCGATTCTTTCAGTGAATTTGTCTCACTCTTAGCTTTCAAACGAGCTATGGCACGACAAAATCCGTCCACTGGAAGCCAAAATCGAAGCGAGCTGTCCAGGGTCGGGGAGGTCAGCAAATTTTTTCTCTCCGATTGACTTGAAACTCACCATACCGATAGAGAATTTCACGCTGATTCCAAATCTGAAATCCGTTTTCCCATCCGATGCTTCGTTTTGAAGCTAGAGCCCAAAACGTCCCAAATTCTAACTCTGTCGTTTTTTCGAAAAATGTTGAAAATTTTTTCTCGCCGATTGCCTTGAAACTCACCATACCGATGCAGAATTTCACGCTGAATCCGAATCTGGCCTCCGTTTTCTCATCCGACCACTCCTTCCACTCGAAACAGCCCATTTTACAACCCAACATTCAGCACGAAAAACATCACACACTATAGCCTCAAGACTAATCCTGGCGGTCGCCCAAGTCCACCACGACACTCAGACCCGAAGCACCACGGCGGCCGACCACGACACTCTGCCGTTCCAGAGGGGAGGGGAGGGGAGGGGGGGACGTCAGCGATGGCGGCCATCTTGCGCTATCTGGTATTTGTCACTTCCTTACTACTTTCGACAAACGTTTGCCATTAATGCTGATTCCACAACTAATAAGTTGTGGATGGTTGAATCTACTGAAATTTATTAATCGAGATATTGATAATTCAAATTCTGATTATCCGCAATGCCTATGCTATGAAGTTTTATTTTATCAAAGTGTATTGATAAAAATGAAGCACCTATCATAATAAATTCATATACAACTTACTTTGATAATCATTGCGGATTGATTATCCTCTTGAGTGATCAAAGTTCGAGTGGTTGAAACAGGAATTGCTTGATTAGGTTTAAATAAAGGTTGGACGAGGCTGTGCGACACCTCCATACCCAAAGGTATCGAATTAACTTCATTAATTCGAAAATCTATTGGATGTTTGCTGAACATTGTCCAAGCGAAGTAAGCAACCCCATTCAGCACCGATTCTTCTTTGTTTAGAACGACGGCAGGCCGACGTCCGAGAAATATGTCATCGAAACATCTTGTTGCAGAATCTAGACTTAGAAACGCCTCCAACCAGAAGGATCTCTTTAATATCGTTTGCAGTGATCCCCGATCCATTTAGCTCATCTCGAATCCTGCTTTCAATTTCCTGCAAAAATAAACTCCTTTAATTACAGTGGTTGTGGAATTCAGAAATCTTTGGAGTATTTTGGATGAGGTGAGGGCTAAGTACGTGCGGAGAAAGGATGGAAAACGTCTGGAAAACCCTTTAAAACTCATTGAAGCTATTCACTTGTTCTTCCGCTAATAAGGGTTTTTGAAAATGACAGATGTTCTGAGTGCAATCAATGGTGTTTTTCATAAATTTAAAGGATTGAAATATGACAGTAGTGTATAATGAGTAGCATACTCACATTATGAGTCGATTAACCAGTTTTTTACATATTACATCTACGACGTACCTAACTATGCTCAAGAATAAGTAGTATAATATGCATGCTTGTGACAAACACATTTCGATCTCTAATTTTTGTTGCTTCTCCAATTCATTCATTTCCAAAATCACTTGATCCATAATTTGCTTGTTTGTAATCATTTACAATATTTATTAGCAGAATTTTCCAATCATCACGTTTGATAATGAAGAGGCGATTTGTAGTTAGAAATGCAAATAACTATCATATGAATAAGTAGATGTCATGAAAAAATTGTCAATTTTATGTGAGAACTCATAATTTAAATACCAACACTATCAAGATTAAATATTATCACGATAAAAATAGGTTTACATAGATTTTATATTCATTCAAAATCAAGGTAGTATAAGTAATAGTCACTCGATGAATAGCTTCTTGGTCAGGATGTGTAAGCAATAGGACAGAATTTTCAAAAGTGAGAAAGATATCAGGGATTTAAGAACGTTTATATTTAGATGAAATTGCGTGTTTACAAGTTTGCTATCTGAGATGGAATTACAATACTGTTGAACCATTATTTAATGCAAATTCATGAAGAATCAGTTTCACACGTAGAACCAAGTACTCGTAGAAACATTGTCACTAAGTTTTATCAGAAGAGGAATCACATACCTGGAATGGGATGCGATTTGAAAGTAACGGAAACTACATTAGTTCGGGTGTGGGCATTTGATGGCTGTGTCTGGGAAATCGATTTCTTGGTGTTAGTTTAATAGAATGCTATTATTAATGTTCAACTGTATTGATGATTTGAAATAGAAATGTTCAAGCAAACTTCGCTGCTGAAAATATTAAGTGTAGGAGGCAAGAGGCGAGGTGAATTTATGGCAAGCTTTCACTGTTCAGAATTGGATGACATCGGCAGTTTATGTAGCAAGCTAAGTTCTTTGAATAGGCCTACCTATCTGTTATTAAGTGGTTGGACATAGTTTTAATAATAGTGCAGATTCCCGTAGTTGCAGGTTTATAGATTTATTAGACATGTGTTTGTCAATCACTATAAATTGATCATCAGATTTACATGTTTATAAGTAACATAATAATATAACGTTTAAACTTCGAACACAGATGATTGTGCTTCAGCCGCTGTTCATTGACCCATGTATGGGGAAATCTGACTTTGCTTCCTACGTAAAAGTGGTTGCATCGTTTTACTTCAACACTCGGTTTACACTCAATCTTGTCATTAATTCTTCGAAACTTGGATTATTACATGGATTTTTACAATTAATGAATGACTTTGCATCGAATACATCCTTTTTTGATTGCAAGATCTACATTGCAAAATACCGTATGTAGATCATATGAGAAGAGTTTTAATCTGAAGAATGAATTCTCCTACTTCCATATTCCATATACTGTATTTCAAATAATGTTGATCTAATAATAAATTCGAAAATGTTTATTAAAAAGTAGCCTTCTGCTCGACTGAGATGATGTTGCAAAAATGAAAGAATCGAAATTATTTTCATCCATTAGCTGCAATAAATCCAAATAAATACCTACATGTATATGCTTAGAAGAATTAGTGATACGTGGATGTAATGTAAGCGATGCAGCAAGCACGAAGTCATATTTCTCCATACACGAGTCAATGAATATCTGAGAAACCTCAATCGTCTGTTTCAAACACCTTCACCTGTATACTATGATAACGTCGCAATAAGGATCGACATTAAGTTGTGAAAAATTATCAACCTACGCCTACAAGAGACTACTCGTATGTCCAGCCATAAATAACAGAAAGGAATGCACAGAGTGTCAATGACTCATCTGAATTCTTTATTATACACTAATATATCATTATCATACAATTTATATTATTATTAATATGCTATTTATACTACAGTCCGTTTCATAAAAAGTGGATCATCCTAAAATTTGACTAAATAAAACATAAGTATGATATAGAAAGCATTTCTCATGTTATTTCATGTCCCTAATATATTTAAATGTCCTTATATAATCTGATAAGCTATGATGCAGTAACGGTTCTTAAGAAGCTAATATTTTGTGGTCCTACCCTTATTGTCAATGACATTACCAATTCGTCTAGGCATTGATTCGATGATATCGTTGATTTTTGACTGATCTAACTTTCTCCACTCTCTTTTTAACAGTGACGTAAGTTGTGATACGCCATCTGTAGGTAGCAGTGAACGACGAACGTTACGTTTTAGAATACTCCATACATTTTCTATGGGATTCAGATCAGGAGAACGAGCTGGCCAAGATAATGTCCTAAGCCCTAATTGAGACTTGCATAAGATGACTCTACTACTCCTGTGACAAGTAGCATTATCATCCATAAATAACCAAGTCGATGGATCACCAAGTTGATCTTTCATTTGGCCAATGTTCATTCGTAAAACATTCACATAGCGTTCAGAATTCATGGTTCCTTGCTGTATGTGAAGTTCAGAGCGGCCATTTTGTTCCAAATGCCAGCCCAAATTTTGTGAATGCGATCTCGTTATTGTTCATTTGTGCTTTGTATTGTTTTCAACCGGTAAGAGATAGATTTCTAGCTGAAAGCAATCAGGAGTGCTGCCAACACCACCGCAACGAAGTCAGGAAGCTATGGAACATGAAGTCCAGTTAATCACATGTAGCAGTTACATTATTGTTGATGAATAATGGTGCTATACTGGCTCTGATTGACCGATTTTCTTTATTTTTGTTTTGCTTGATAGCTTTTGGATTGTAGAACAACATATTACATAACAAAGGAAACAAATGTAATTTTATAAGAGTGAGGTATGATTTTGTGTAACATTGCTAAATGAAGATCAAATTATCTACTACTTTTTTTATCTATAACAGGAAAACAACTCAATATTCATGCTTGAAATTTCCAACTATGATATTAGTAAGCACAACTGACATATCTTCCAAATTTCAGAGAAATTCGTTTAAGTTTGGCGGAGTTAGACGAAGTTGAAGTTAAGGCGATATTTAAGGGTGATCCATTTTTTATGAAACAATCTGTATTTATATTATTATACACCAATCCCAAAAATGTGTGTCACCTTTCAATACAACCAAATATCATCATTTTTGCACATGCTTTTGCTTGATAAGGCCGTGTTGTGTGCTAGGCAGTTTGTCTTCTTGCTTTATTATGCATTTATTATGCATTTTATTGTTTGGTGAGAGCAATCTCCATTCCATTGTTAGAGCAATAACTTTTCCGCGGCATTCATTTCAAGTTCCAATGTCATACAAAAGTCCAACTTGTCAGCTATCTACAGTACATGACTGACAACAGACATGACATGTCATCAGACAATGGATGACCAAACAATTGGTAGCTGACCGTGAGCGAATCTTCACAGACGTATTTAACGTGGCATGAACAACGCCCGCTCACGCAATCTGGTCTCTCCAAGCGAAGTTGTCGGCGAGAGCCGTTGATGGTGTTTCAGCCTATCTTCTATGTGCGAACTATCATCGAACTGCTGCGGACGTGATCACCACGGCTTGTGGTCCTGGAAGAATCTGGAGACTCTGTTGGTGCTGTGACTGTCTTATAACTGTGAACGTACCATCTGTCCTTGTAAGGACTGTTTGCACCATTTATTTATTTTCACAATATAATTCATCCACATTTTTCATTTACATTTTTCAATCATATGTTTTGGGAATATTAAGAAAATAATAACCCGTAACAGCCGTCTTGACGTTTTTTGCTATAAATGAACATTTGCTCTTGCCCTTAGCACGTAATATTTTCAGCGGTTTGGCTTGTTTGATCATTTCCATGATTAATATTATATGATTAATAATCATTTCTCAAGTCCTCAGCTCCTACAAGTCCGTTTAACTGAAGGAGCACTTCTGTGCCTTGACAGTACTTAATCAAATATCTCAATAGCCGAAATATATTGTTATTTTTGCACATGGAAGTAGTACAATATTTCACATAATCAACATTTTTATGTCTCTGTTATCGCCAGGACAGTGCTAGCGAGCACGGTCCTGATCATGTGAATGATTGCTGACAGGACTGTTTCGTTGTAAATCAGCATGACTCCACTTGGCTGCTGCCGTGGTTTCCACCTTTGCCCGGCTGTGTATTTTTACTTGAAAGGGATGCGATCATCAATTTGGCTACATGGAGTTGAACTTTGAAATCGGAAACTAAAATCTATAGCTTATGTCGCATCAGATGGAGTAAGATATGATCACAAAAGATGTCAATTTATGACTATCAGCTTCAGTAATGCCTTCTAATGGTGGTCTCCACTTTATCTAGCTCACTTATCGTCGTAGGTCTATTATAAATGGCAATTCAAATCGGTAATTTTGGCAGCTTTATGAAAATTTTGAAATTTCAGTGAATTTTGATAATTGACAATTTTCCTGCATATGTGCACCCAGGATTACATAAAGAAATTGACGAGATTGATTTGTGTACGGAATACTAGGCCCCTATAATGAAATGTGGAAGGCTTTCCTTCAAAAGCTACCCCTTTCTGTGAAATGGTATTCTGCAGCTCTAAGAAATTTCAAATGTAATAATAAAAAAGAGTAAGTATTTTAGGTAGAGTGTCGACTGAAAAAGTATCTGTATACAGAGAACATTTTTATATAAAAATATTCAGCTTTTGCCGGAGATAACTTCCCAGTGGTCCAAAACATTATTTGTGCAGTTTCTAAAAAGCTAAATTTTTGTTTCTGTGTATGCTATCGACATAAACACAATAGTATGAAACATGTTGGATATCAGAAGGAATGAACATTTGCTAAGCTAATTATCAAGGGAATTTCATGAACCGTATCTAATGCAAGTATTCATGAAAAACTTCTGATCTTATTCTGCTTATTGGCTGAAATTTTAAGTTTTATTTCAATTTTCATCGGTATGATTTTGCGATTCACTAAATTTGTGTTTCATTTCTTGAATCTGAATAATAATGTGATCCCAATTATTTCATCCTTTAAAGTTAATTACGATCATTGTCTTTGATTATGTTATTTTGCTCTAGTGTCAGGTTGCTTGTGACATGATCACGGTTAAGAAAACACTCTTAAGAATGTTGAGCATGAAAGTAATAGCAAAACCTGTCGAATTGCTAATTTGACAAACATTTCCTCTACAAGGATGACATGACACGGAGGATTTGTAAAATATTATTATTCTTTCTGTATTGTTATCATGATCAGTCAAATCAGTGGAATTTCTTCAAAGCTGCAAAAATTTGCGTAACTCACATTTGGTATCAATACCCAATAGCATTCAACTCGAGTTTAGTGCGTAACATTTGAGTTTCCAATACCCTATTCATCATTATTCATGAACCCATACTCGGAAAATGCTGTTCTCATGTCGAATACTGATTCTTTTCGTTGAATTCTGTCACGCAAAATACTTGCAAAAAGTGGAAAAATTCAGACCTTCAAAAGAGAAAGTTTCCAAAATATGTTTCAAAATTAACTTTTCGATAATCTAAATCTAAGAACTTTTGGGAGAAGTTTAAAAATCTTGAATGATTTGAACTCACTTGATAAGGATCCTGTAATATTTCGTCCACTTCTTCACGCGAAATAGCAACATTTAGGTCTTTGCCGGTGATTTCCATATTGGCACGTCTTATCGTAGAAAGCATAATGCGAGTCTTTTCGCAACTCATCCTCAAACGCTTTCTTTCTATTGCAGTCAATGGATCTTGTGAATTTTGATTGTATTCTGCTACTAGATGATTTACGATGGCCTCGTCAAAGTCACATCCCCCTTGAGACAGGGATTTCACAGAGATAACATTGGCGGCCTTCTCAGACATCTGAATGACCGCAGTATCTAAATGTCCACCACCCCAATCAGCTACGAAATACAGACCGGACGAGGGAGTGTGCAGATTGAAGGCAATACTCGCAGCCACACTGTCGGATATCAACGATAGACGAAGACCGGCGATTTTACCTGCATCTAATAGGGCTGACCGTTGAACAGTGTCGAATCCAGCTGGGACAGATATGACGGCTTCGGTCACTACCTCTTCGAGTTCAGATGACGCTAGTTGCTTTAGGTAAGTAAGAAGAAAAGCAGCTATTTCCTCGGGTAGGAAATGCTGAACTTCTTCGCCCCGCCTCACTCTGATCATTGATCGGGAGTCAGAGCTCTCCGTTGTTGTTTCCGAAGTTACTTCGGAACTGGAACTCTCACTTGACATTCCTTCCGAACCAGATGTTAACTCTTCTGTTGCTTCACTAACATTCCCTGAATTTTCGCTGTTCTCAATGCTTTCTATGTCATCACCTTTGAGATTAATTGACTTTTCTCTGATTGTGTCGTTTTCATACACCTCGCTATCATTAGAATCTTTCGAACTCTTCAAATTTTTTTCAGCATTATCATCCTCAAGCGATCCTCCAGATTTAGTTGAACATTGAATGTCATCAATAGCTTCACAAGATCGACCCAGAAGTCTCTTTATATCTGCAAGAAAGTATTTGAGTGAGATAGCCCTAAAAAAATTTAAAAGCTTGTAAAAATTAACAGTCACAGCCAAAAAAGGCAAAAAGCAAAAATTTATGATGTAGTTTCGGTTTCGATTAAATAAATCCTACCGAGGGCGAGATAAAGATCTTTTCGATGTAGGTTTGTTGTGTGATAACTACATTCATGAAACGTAGTCGAAATCTAAAATACAAGTAAAAATTCATATAATTCCGCCATTCCATGTCAAGTTGTATAATTTCAATATTTTGTATGTGACATTAAATGAAATTTTAATTCATATTTTCAATTTTTGTGAAGCTATGAAACCCATCACAGCTTATTAGAAGTATCAGCGGCACGAGGCGCCGGCTGTTTTCAAATAGTAATTTTAGATTGCAAAGTGGACAGCAAAAAATGATTCATTTGTTTGGTATTCAGGTCAAGTTACAGCTCCACAATGACTAAAAATGAATTACAAAATGACTTCCAGTTGGTTTGTATAGGTTCTCAGAAACGTCTTAAAACCTTTTGAGCCCCAAAGACAAATCTGCTACACTGCTCCAACTACCCATGACGTGCAGTGCGCGTTATTCGCTCATAACTGCAGCTCCTCTGATCCTGAGTGAACAATCGGAACATAATATAGCGGTGACGTGCACTGCAAGTCATGGGTAGTTGGGGCAGTTTTTCTTAGCTGTTGGTCGAACACTTACACCAATGCACGCATGACGTGCAGCGCACGTCATCGGGACTCAAGAGGTTTTAAACCTACTTAACTGTTGACTGTGAAAGGAAATAAAAAAACTATATTGTGAACAACTTGCTGGTTTTGCAATGAAGTTTTTTTTCATTTTATCAAATAGCATGCTACGTTAATTAAGATGCACTAAATTGTATTTCAAATGGTGCGATCCATTTTAATTCATTATACTTAAATGTAATTTACTCAGTCATAGGATGCCTCTATCGAACTTAATCATTGATCTTAATTTTTGTTGCTTAGAGGTGTACTGGCTGAATGGCCATTTTTTGTGCTTTAATTTCTAATGAATTGAAATTTTATTTAAAAAATACTCCATTTTAGAGAATATTCACTATATTATAAATAATTTGATGCTAGTTCTAGGCCTCTTTAATTCTTCATGCGTTGTCTGACTATACACTGATGACTTATACTTGCTAGAAAAGCAAGTTATACTTACTGAAAATTGCTGTCATCGGATATTTTAATGCCGCCATTTTTGCTTCTCTACCAACATATACATATTCTTCTACGAAGGCCACTACACTTGGAATATCACGGTTTCCTGATTCATCATTAAAAATCTTCAGTTTCCCATTTACATAAGCTGCTATACGGGAATTTGACGTTCCAAAATCAATTCCCACAATGGGATGTTGGTGTGGCATTTCCATTTTCATGTCGTTACAATAGGAACCGCTGGTCGAAGCGTCAATGAAGGTGTGTGATTATTGTCATTACTATTATCACAATATTAAAATTGTCTGTGAATCATATTAATATCTCAGACTACTCTTTCATCATAGTTTCCGAAATGTTTGTTACCGCATTACTAGCTTGCAGTGCTTCCACAATAATTGAACGAACTGTCTATGTTATTTGAAACATGAGACGCGAAGGGTCGAGTGTTTTAAGTAACATAGACAATGAGTTCAATTGCAGGTGGGAGCACGATATCAGGTGGGAGGTCTAGATATCTATTTTAATAGAAAACTGTATAAAGTCATCATTAATCAGCCGAAACATTTGGATGCATTCGTCGGATAATTTGATAAACAGCTCATCATTAAAAAAACAGATAGCTCTAATAATATCGATTAATCAATCCCTTGATGCCACCGCGCTTTTCGAATGAATCGACCTCGTCTGCAGTGGATACTGCTACCTCCATTGAAAATTTTTCGTTCATTGATTTCACGTGATTTGTTATGCATTAGTGCCTTATTACAACTGAATACACTTGGTGGATCTTTTAGTCTTAAAAATCGTGCTTAAAAATCTTGTCATGAAAATTCCCGTCGACGGCCAACGCTTCCGGCAGATTCGAATACTTTTTGTTATTGTGACAGTATTACAAACGTAATCAATGCAACGCTTTCCATGAATTATAAATTGAATGGCATTCCCTATATCTTATGCTGCAGAATTGACTGTAGTCCACGCAAGAAAGGGTTATTAATTAAAACAAAATTATACATATTCTCTGGTTAAAAAAATGACACCTATGCATTTAATAGCTAACTTAGCCTAAGTATAATCTACCATGTGATAGCAGCTTCTATTTTATTAAATGCTTAATTGTTTTCCTATACCTACCGCATGTGAGATGTGAGATTTTTTTACTATTTTGGAGAAATATCATGGTATTGAATGAACACGAAAGCAGTATAGAAAAAATAACAGCATTTTACAAATAGTCTCTCCAGTATCTTTCGATTTGGAGAGGTAATAATCAATCAACTTTGATGGAAGTGACCAATTTAGGGCTCAGTCTTGCTAATGTGAGCATTTTCTTGCGCTTGATCATCTCACAAATTACCTGATCACAAATATTTTTGAACAAAACGACTTACTCGCCAATTCATTACGCATGAGGAGAGGAGAACCGTAGTTTGTCCTTCCAGTAAGTATTTTTAAATTTTTGGACATTTTAGGATATAAAAATTTTCTTCTTAATCATAATTTGCACCTAGTCGTCAGCTTGTTTTTTTATTATTTTTTTTAAAAATATTGTTACCTTGACGCACTTTGCTACGTTGAACTGACACTAAAAGAGCAATTAGAATCGAGGACGACAATGATCATCATTAATTAGCTCATATCTATACGTAAAAGGTATACAAAATCATTCCGATAACAAATAAAGCTTTATTTAGTGAATCATGAAATCATATGTGCCTGCTCCAAATCCACATGTGTGAATATGCCAAATTCTTGCCACATATAGTAAGCCTACTATGATCATTAAAAAACTCAATTTTATTCAATGACTTTCATCTTAACGCATTCTGTTAGTCAGCAAATTTGACGTCTCAACTCAGCAGGTCCTTTGTTAAAGCTTGTTGGGAAACTAGCCATCGCTAATCAAACTCGAAAATTGAGCCCGGAAACCGAGCAGTTCTTCATTTTTTGTATGAAGAGTCAAATTGTAAGTCGACTGTTCATGAAATTTCCTTAATTATCAATTTAATTTTATCTACTAAGATTCTTTTCAGAAAATTTTCTTTCCTTTAATGTCTGAGTTTCACACTACGCGTACACGTAGGCCTACTACAATATTAAAATCTCAAGTACTAAATATAAACACAAATGTATCAAGTTACCTGCACATAGTGATGCAAATGGAAAATTTTCCAGAAAATTTTCCGGAAAATTTTCCAATTTTTTCAAAATTTTCCGGAAAATTTTCCAATGGAAAATTTTGAAATTTTTTTTCGGTGATTGACGTTTTTGCCTTTGTTTTGGAGACTTGTTGCAGTCGTTTGAAAAGACTATGCAATATTCAAAGACCGAAAACTTCTCTATCATCCCTGCATGTCAATTTTTGGAACCAACTGCACCCTCCATGTCTATTTCAGATCTTTCCAACTGAATATCAGACATTAAATGGATTTCAGATTTCTCTAATTGATTTTCAGATATCTGTCGGAAACTCAACTTTGAAAGGATCTTAGATTCAACTGGAGAATCTCCAATTCATTTGGAAAAGTCTGAAATTCATTTAAGTAGATCTGAAATCGATTGGGAACTATCTGAACCATCTGAACCAGCTGGAAATGGAATGTGTAGTTTGTCCTCCACGAAGATATCGGACAATACGCCAGAAGTTAGAAGCTATCATATAGATATTCTTCTAATCATCAAAGATATCTTTAGTTTCCAAATGTCTCACGAGTTATACAGTCTTTATATATGTTCCAATATATGGTCGCTCATGTATAATGCTCTGTTGGACTGTGTGCTTGTGCTTCACATGTTTATCAACACATGGAGAATTTGTATCATTGCCAATGCAATCAAGGCTGCATAATAAAGCTTAACTTTCAAGCCATAAACAGACTCCCAAATAAAGTAAATTATTTTTGCTCCAGATCTTTCACAATGCTTGAAATTATACCCCTACGTAAAGGAAAAAATTCACGTTGTCCCAAAAGATGTCTGTGTTATAATATTAAAAATGTCAACAAATTGCCACAAGCCACTGCTGGCAAAGGAATGCTCGAAAATCTGCGGACGGGATTCGTATTGCTACGATTATTTTAATCGAAATGATATGATGAAATCAAGATTTTTAGAACAATTCTATTGATGTGTCTATGCCTCAGCTGTGATAGAAAACGTAAACTTTATATCACAAAAATTCAAATTTCTTCATTTTTCAAAATTGTTTTATTCAAAATAATAATCAAACTCACCAGTTTTATAGACCCATTCTATTGGTGTGTAGCTGCCTCGGCTGTGGAAGCGGTCAAAGCATGGCCTATCACAAAAAATCAGAATTTTCAAAATTTTCCAAAATTTTCCAAAATTTTCCGATTTTTTCCAAAATTTTCCAATATTTTCCAAAATTTTCCATGAAAAATTTTGATTCAAAATTTTCCGGAAAATTTTCATCACTACCTGCACACCAAATGCAACACACAGGAAGAATTTTCAAAATTTTGACATTCTAAAAATTTATCAATGTTCTCCTAATGTGCTCTCTAATTTACTTATATTTTCTAGCATCAAATAATCTGCTTTGTTCAAGGTTTGACGATAGCGATCTACAATCAGGCACCAGATGGCGGACAGTAGGCCTGCAGCCGGCGTTATTTGCTGCGAATCTGTTGTGTCCACGATTTAATGGACTAAAATTGACCGCATTCCAACGAAGCACGTTCGTAATTCCATCGTTAGTTGCTGAGCATGGTATCACCCTGCAAGACTAATTGGCAGTTCCTTGTTGAAGATCATTTTGAAAGCAATGTTCATCCTGGAACTTGGTGCGAAGGTCGTGAGAGAGGGCATCGATACCAAAGTGATTAATACGAGACCCTCACAAGTATTGTTGCACTCCATGCAGCACAGCAGAGCCTCAGTTGGAGATGGCCTATTCAAACGAAGGCCAGACAATGTCATGGGATGCATTACTTTGAAACAATTGAAAGCTACAGCTTCTCAAATGTTTTACATCGCGGCACCTTGATTCGTGCCTCTTATTTTCGGAGGCATCCTACGGAAAAATCATTGAATTGCTTGAATTCATAGATGAGATGAGTCATTTCGTAGTCCATCATTGTTGTTAATGAGTATTAGTTATAGGCATAATATATGCCCATAGAGTATTTAATAATATTCAGTAATATTAATTATAAAAATGTAATTATCAATTATATTCCGTGAGAGGATTATTGATATTTCAATTGTTGAGGACAATTGTTGTACGATAAGATCGTAATTCGCATGATTTGAGTTATGATGTTGGACGACACTAATCGCTTCTTCAGGCGTTCTTATCAATTGCATCCGTGAACTATGAAAAGCAGAAGAATGGATGGCAACCGACCGTCGACATAGCTAGGATGGATTGACCTCAACTTTTAAGCCAACTTCTCGATCTCATTTTGATATGGTGCATTAGAGGCTTTGCAAACACGAAAGAAATTGTCATCATATAGGGACGTAGCCTATAGTTGAGCTTTGCTGTCTGTTAATTGAACTGAAAGATGCATTTTCAGAGTATGCCTGGTTGTAGGTCTATAATGCTATCATGGGGGACTTCCTCCAGCATCAAATAATCTGCTTTGTACCGGTCGATGACTCCGAAATTGGGCAGTGGTTTTAGGTTAAATGCTCGCATGGAGAGCAGTCACAATTTGTCAATTACGAATACGATTTCAGTGAATTGTGTTTTTGGTCGATGCATTTTACCACTTTTTATTTCGTTATAACGTAGGCTGCAACTCGACGGCAGGTTTGAAATCTTCCAATGAATTGTGAATGTAGACTAAGGCATAGTCATTTTTACCGAGAATGGCTAGACAGGCGCCTTAATTACCACTCATGATGGTAATTTTTCCACTTTGAATCATGACAACTTTTGACAGAGGAATCATGATATTTCACGTGTTCGAGGAATTCATTGTTCTACTGCATATTCAATAGCCAATGTGTTACCAAAGTTACGGATAATTGAATTAATAACTTTGTAGACAACGCGATTATTTTTCTCAGAGGAAGATATGTTGCAACGCTGACTCGTAACTCAGTATACCGCTTATTCCCTCTAGATGTGAAATAAACTAACTTGCCTCAATTAATCCGGTAAATTACCCGATCATAGTTGCGGTACTTTGCATAATTGTAAAAAGTTATCGAGTAAGTAATTTTATTTTAGATAGCTAATACCAAAAGGCTCGAAGACACTTTGTTGATATTAATTCCTACGTCTATTGAACAAGCAGAATTGGAGATTTCTCGTGAAAAGAACAGTGATATTTCTGATACCATTGACATCTCAAACCCAGTTGAATATTTTGAACTTTGGTTTGATGAGAAATTCTTTCCTTCGTCCATCGTAAGTACTGTGGAACAGAATTTACCATGGAAGAATTATGAAAGCCGTGTTTGGGATGATCACTGCCTCCGGAGTTGGGTAGCAATCGAATCGACGGGACTATTGGAGCACAGCTAGGCCTATCAAAGTGAGTCAAGCTATATCATAGGCAATTAGTTCGAAAAACAACGAAAAAATATATAATTGCTTCAACCTAATGTATTTTTGAAAATACCCGCGGTTGGAAAAGTGAAAAGGTATGGCAGAAAGGAGAAAAAACGAATGAATGTAATACACTGGACGCTCTTGCACATTATAATTTATCAATGGGGGCGTGATCTGATGGATGCTAATGCAGCCCTGCAATGTCGAACTTCTGTGAGAGGTGAAAAGGGGTACTTTCCGTTTTTTATGCACCTTATAAATGTGGCTATTGTAAATAGTTGGATTTTGTTCAAACTAAATGATAATAAAATGACCCTTCACAATTCCCACAATTTAACATAGTCGTCGAAAAACTGCTTCTTCAAAATGGGAAGATGAAGATGACATCTTGCAATGAACAGACGAAAGCAAGGGCTAAACACATTGTGAGATATGTTGAGAAACAACTTCGTTGCAAGAATTGTCAAAAGAAGCATCATAATTGATATGCGTCACATGCAATTGTATAGCCTTGATCCGAAAGACTACTTTAATAATTTCACCAATAGAAGACTTTGATTAATAGACATTACTTTCATAAAACGGGCGTTTTTGTTCAACGCATGATGTGTGTTGTAACACAAACACTGTTTTGAAGCTGCTAAACATCATCATGATACCTAAACTGGTATATGACATAGGCTACTTAGGGGGCGAGATTAGGCTACATAATCAAAAAGAAAAATATTTTATCTACATTTTTTTCTACTATCATGCGTTAGTGATCGTGTTTTGGGTGGCGAAAATGGCTAGCAGGGTTGCCACACGACAAATTTTCATTTTTTGCGCAGGCACAGCAAATTTGCGCAGCTGCATTAACTTAACACAAATAAAACCTAAGAATATACAGTAAGCAAAACGTACACTCAAATATCTGACATTATAAATGAATCTATAAACTAGATTCATGTCCTCGTTCTGGAGCTGTCAATATGAGCTGGCTTTAGTCAGAAGGGCTATAATGTATCAGAAGGTCTATGGCCTAAAAGTTTCAGAAAATACACAGGAGGGCTATTACTAAACTACACCGAACCCCAAAATATCGCGTAAGGAGATACTTTCACGCTATTTCACTCAAAAACGGAAAGAGCGAACAAAATAAGCCTCAATAGTCATGAAAAAAAGAATGCTAACATCCTATTACCAACAAAAATTCATTAAGAAAAAAGTTGATCAAATAAATCTACATCAAACATGCATATGTATCAAAAAAATAATATATATAATATATAATCAATATATAGAATATATCAAATATATTATGAGTAGTACCCAGAGAGAGAAGCACAAAATGTACAACGATGAGTCATCATTCTGACTCAGCCCCGTGACCTCACGTGACCTTAGGTGATGACCTCGCGTGACCTTAGGTGATGACCTCGCGTGATCTTAGGTGATGACCTCGCGTGTGAGCAACGATGAGTCATCATGCTGACTCAGCTCCCCCCTCTGGAAGGAAGATGAGGGAGAGCGCCAAGGATGTGATGGAAGTAATGTGTATGGGTCCGAGAGGAAGAAACTGTCCCCCCCCCCGACGACGACTCAACCGACCAAGTTGGTCATCCCATCGTGTTCCTCATCGAAAATGGAGTTGACATTCTCATGAAACCCCCCACCCCCCAACGACTCAACCGACCAAGTTAGTTGAAAAGACAAGAGTTGTTCAGAATCATGTGAAACAAACTTATATCAAGGTTTCACCTTGAAATTCGCACAAAAAATTTTTTCGAAAATTTTCGTCACCTTGGGCCTCGACACTTAGGATTTTTTCGTGAAAAAAAAATTTCAAACTGTTAGAATTGAGCTCCGAGACCCACCCCATCGTGTTTGTCCTCAAAAGTTGGGTCGGTGAAGTTTCGGTAAACATCCTATTACCAACAAAAATTCATTAAGAAAAAAGTTGATCAAATAAATCTACATCAAACATGCATATGTATCAAAAAAATAATATATATAATATATAATCAATATATAGAATATATCAAATATATTATGAGTAGTACCCAGAGAGAGAAGCACAAAATGTACAACGATGAGTCATCATTCTGACTCAGCCCCGTGACCTCACGTGACCTTAGGTGATGACCTCGCGTGACCTTAGGTGATGACCTCGCGTGATCTTAGGTGATGACTTCGCGTGTGAGCAACGATGAGTCATCATGCTGACTCAGCTCCCCCCTCTGGAAGGAAGATGAGGGAGAGCGCCAAGGATGTGATGGAAGTAATGTGTATGGGTCCGAGAGGAAGAAACTGTCCCCCCCCCCCCGACGACGACTCAACCGACCAAGTTGGTCATCCCATCGTGTTCCTCATCGAAAATGGAGTTGACATTCTCATGAAACCCCCCACCCCCCAACGACTCAACCGACCAAGTTAGTTGAAAAGACAAGAGTTGTTCAGAATCATGTGAAACAAACTTATATCAAGGTTTCACCTTGAAATTCGCACAAAAAATTTTTTCGAAAATTTTCGTCACCTTGGGCCTCGACACTTAGGATTTTTTCGTGAAAAAAAAATTTCAAACTGTTAGAATTGAGCTCCGAGACCCACCCCATCGTGTTTGTCCTCAAAAGTTGGGTCGGTGAAGTTTCGGTAAAAAATCGCCCCCCCCCCCGACGACTCAACCGACCAAGTTGGTCGAAAACACCAAAATTGCTCAGAAAGGTCTGAAATGGACTTTGGTGAGGTTTTCAGTTGAAAAAATTTTTGAAAAATTTTTCACTACGGTTGTCGAAAATGCTTTTGGATTTTTTGACTTGGATTTTTTCAAGTCCAAATGTGAAACGTCGCTTTTTTAGCCAACTTTGACGATTTCTCACTCAGGAATAGAAGTAAGTGAAGACGTCGGGTTTCTTTTAGGGGTAAGACTGCACTTTGTTTTCTAGGCTCCTTCATTTTGAGACCTATGGCGGGCTCCGTTTCCAAATGAGAGCTTGTTTAAAATCGAATGTTTGCGCATTTTCCAAGATTTTGGTTATTTTTGAAGAAATGGGCGAGTGTTTTAACTCAACTTCCGGTGATTGGAGAAAGTTGAGGGATGGCTTCCATGAAACCTGAGTGTGAGAAGACCACCCTATCAGAATTTGAAGTCAATCGGAGCACTAGAACCGGAGATAGACGTATTTAAAGATTTGGATGATGGGTACTTCGTCATCAGCTGATCGCCACAAACTATATAAGTGGAAACTCTGCTTGTGGAAATCAGTTCTCCTCCCGACTGGGTTGGGGTAGGTGAACTCCGGAGCTCCGATGATAGCATCGGACATTCCAAATTTTGGGTTTTTGTAAGAAACCGACTTAGAAAATTTCATTGCTGATATCAGCTTAGGCGTCAAACTTAAAGGTTCGCCAGGAGATGGCCTTCGTCTCCAGGCCATAAAAGACTCCAAAACTTTAAAGGCTTGTAACTTTGCTTCTACAAGTCCCTTTGACTTGATTCAAAAAAAGGTTCGGTCGCTATTGATCAGACCTATAGTGATAGACTACTTATTAAATTTCATAAGTAGAACTAAAAAGTTGAAAAATTTAAATTCACTTTTTTTGGAGGTTTTCTGGGGTTTTCGACCCTGCTGAAGTCAATGAAGGTATGGGTAAGTGTGCACGAGCCAGTCTTGCCATGATTCAAGCGGCTTTTCACTGAAAGCGAGCAAGTCACGGAGAGTTTTGCTGTAATATTCCACTGACAGGGTGTTCCTTCGGGACGGCGGATGATGCCGTAGTGATAAGTGTGGAAAGGGAGTGTGTCATATTTTAGACCGAAACCGCTGGGTCAACTCATGCCTCATGTTGGGCATTTAACACAGTTCTCAACGTAGCACTTTGAACGCCAATCGGTTGAGTTTTAGCTATCTTGTCATGGGTGGCATCTAAACATCTCCATTGCAAAACGCTGGTGAATCACGGCTTGCTATTAAGCTGATCAAAGTCTGCCAACATCTTGTAAATAACTCCATCGGCTTTCATGTCTGGCTATCAAGTCATTGACGGTGCAAGTCACGGAGATTTTCGGTGTCATACTTCCTGTGGGGGGGGCGTTCTTTCGATACAGCGGTGAAGTCCGTAGCAATGAGTACTGCACGGGACGTTGGCAATGGTAATCCTTGTGAAACCTCTCTGCGTAATTTTTCCAAGTGGTTGCCTTTCGTCTCAACGTTGTACTCTGACCGCCAGGGCGACATTTAGCTATCTTCCACAGGTTACTTCATAAAATCTCCATTGCACTTGTCTCCCGATAGTTGGCCATACATGCGAGAATGGACCATGAGTTCTGCTTGTCTCCATCACGGAGACGAAATGATGAATGGAATGAAAGGGGCATTCATGCGCCACACGCAACCACAAGCTCATTTCTCTCTTCGCTAGGGAACAAACTCTTGTGAGTGTAGTCAGAAAGTATATCATGTTGTACAAAAGTTTTACTACGACACAGGTTGTTGTATAGTTAGAAAGTTTGATCATCGAAGATTTACGAAACACAAGTGTCATGAAATGCAAGCGTTAGTGTAGCTAAATAGTTTTACCGCGACACACGTTTGTGAAAGTAAAGTTTGATCATCGACGTTTTATTCGTGAGTGCCGTCAGAAAGTGTATCATGGTTTGCAAAAGCAAAGTTTTGCCAAATATATTTATCGTGACACACGTTTGTGAAAGTAAAGTTTGATCATCGAAGTTTTATTCGTGAGTGTCGTCGGAAAGTGTATCATGGTTTGCAAATGCAACGTTTAGTGTAGTCAAATAGTTTTACCGCGACGCACGTTTATGAAAGTAAAGTTTGATCATTGAGGATTTTTGACTGACCGAACTCATCACAGCATTAGAGTTTTATCGAAAAGTTTTTACTGCAAAGTGTAGATTGTCCTGTAACTTACTTTCACAGTGTTAGAAAGATTTATTGGAGACAGTTGGC
>CAJQUW010006082.1:0-23943 GCA_907163375.1 Prostheceraeus crozeri | reverse complement strand
TAAGTAGTAAGCAAGTGACAAACACTCGACCGGCGCCCCCCCCCTCTGGAACGGCAGAGTGTCGTGGTCGGCCGCCGTGGTGCTTCGGGTCTGAGTCCCCCCCCCCTCTGGAACGACAGAGTCTGTCGTGGTGTGCCGGCCAGGTGGGTTCACAACATGTTCGCTGACTCCCCCCCCCTCTGCAACGACAGAGTGTGAGACTCGGATGTGTTGGTCTCGTATGGGTTGACGTGACCGACCGCCTAGGTTGACGTGGCCGACCGCCTAGGTTGACGTGGGCGACCGTCTAGGTTGACGTGGGCGACCGTCTAGGTTGACGTGGGCGACCGTCTAGGTTGTCGTGGATGGTGAAATGGCTGCCAGATTCGGATTCAGCGTAAAATTCTGCATCGGTAGGGTGAGTTTCAAGGCAATTGGCGAGAAAAAATTTTTCTTCAAATTTTAACAGAGTTAGAATTTGGGACGTTTTGGTGTGTAGCGCCCGAACGAAGCATCGGATGAGAAAACGGAGGCCAGATTCGGAATCTACGTGAAATTTTGGGTTAGGAAGGATGTTTCCAGCGAAATCGGAGAGAAAAAATTTTCGGCTGACGTCCCCCCCCCTCTGAACAGCTTGCTTCGATTTTGGCTTCTAGTGGACGGATTTTGTCGTGCGATAGCTCGTTTGAAAGCTAAGAGTGAGACAAATTCAGTGAAAGAATCGGCTTGTTCCTATCTGTCTTCGTTTAGATGTGAGACGCCATTTAAGATTTTGGGACATTGGTGAAAAACGACAGAGTTAGAATTTGGGACGTTTTGGGCTGTAGCTTCAAAACGAAGCATCGGATTGGAAAACGGATTTCAGATTTGGAATCAGCGTGAAATTCTTTATCTGTATAGTGAGTTTCAAGTCAATCGGAGAGAAAAAATTTTCAACATTTTTCGAAAAAACGACAGAGTTAGAATTTGGGATGTTTTGGTGTGTAGCGCCCAAACGAAGCATCGGATGAGAAAACGGAGGCCAGATTCGGAATCTACGTGAAATTTTGGGTTAGGAAGGATGTTTCCAGCGAAATCGGAGAGAAAAAATTTTCGGCTGACGTCCCCCCCCCCTCTGGACAGCTTGCTTCGATTTTGGCTTCCAGTGGACGGATTTTGTCGTGCGATAGCTCGTTTGAAAGCTAAGAGTGAGACAAATTCAGTGAAACAATCGGCTTGTTCCTATCTGTCTTCGTTCAAAAGTTAGAGCGGTTACAAGATTTTAGGTCGGAGCTCGCTCACCTGAAAAAATCCTAAGTGTCAGAGTGGCTTTGTATGGGTAAAAATTTGAAAATTTTCCAAAGTGTGGAATTTCGACCTGGGACCGTCACCAAAACATTTTTCATCAAATTTTGAAATTTCACTGACGTCCCCCCCCCCTCTGGACAGCTTGCTTCGATTTTGGCTTCCAGTGGACGGATTTTGTCGTGCGATAGCTCGTTTGAAAGCTAAGAGTGAGACAAATTCAGTGAAACAATCGGCTTGTTCCTATCTGTCTTCGTTCAAAAGTTAGAGCGGTTACAAGATTTTAGGTCGGAGCTCGCTCACCTGAAAAAATCCTAAGTGTCAGAGTGGCTTTGTATGGGTAAAAATTTGAAAATTTTCCAAAGTGTGGAATTTCGACCTGGGACCGTCACCAAAACATTTTTCATCAAATTTTGAAATTTCACTGACGTCCCCCCCCCCTCTGGACAGCTTGCTTCGATTTTGGCTTCCAGTGGACGGATTTTGTCGTGCGATAGCTCGTTTGAAAGCTAAGAGTGAGACAAATTCAGTGAAACAATCGGCTTGTTCCTATCTGTCTTCGTTCAAAAGTTAGAGCGGTTACAAGATTTTAGGTCGGAGCTCGCTCACCTGAAAAAATCCTAAGTGTCAGAGTGGCTTTGTATGGGTAAAAATTTGAAAATTTTCCAAAGTGTGGAATTTCGACCTGGGACCGTCACCAAAACATTTTTCATCAAATTTTGAAATTTCACTGACGTCCCCCCCCCTCTGGACAGCTTGCTTCGATTTTGGCTTCCAGTGGACGGATTTTGTCGTGCGATAGCTCGTTTGAAAGCTAAGAGTGAGACAAATTCAGTGAAACAATCGGCTTGTTCCTATCTGTCTTCGTTCAAAAGTTAGAGCGGTTACAAGATTTTAGGTCGGAGCTCGCTCACCTGAAAAAATCCTAAGTGTCAGAGTGGCTTTGTATGGGTAAAAATTTGAAAATTTTCCAAAGTGTGGAATTTCGACCTGGGACCGTCACCAAAACATTTTTCATCAAATTTTGAAATTTCACTGACGTCCCCCCCCCCTCTTATCGATTGCATATTCACAGGGTATATAAGAACGGGATCGGGAGAGGAATTTCACTAAGTTGAGAAACTGACTACAGGTAAGTCGTTTCTCTTGAGGTCCGATATCGGACTTCTGACTTTACATTGCTGATATCAGCTAAGGTGTCAGACTTATAGGTTAGTCAGTATAGCATGACTGACCATTTGATGATAGTAGGCCGAAATCTTCAAACGGCTATAACTTTGCTTCTACAAGTCCTTTAGACTTGATTCAAAAAACATTCGACAGCGTTTGCTATGCTGAAGGTGACAGACTACTTATAAACGTTTTATGAGTAGTACTAAAATACTGAAAAATTTAAATTCATATTTAATGATAATAATTAAAGTTTTTGAATAAAAAGCAGTCGTTTATGAGTCTCTGTGACTTGGGTCGTTTCCTCTTGTAAATAACTCCACCGGTTTTCATGTCAAAACTGGGGCCCGGATACCAACACAGTGATATGACGCACGCTCTGTCCGATCGAGGTTGGATTTGTGGGTCGAGGCCTTGGAGCTGGGATAAGATCCCCTCTGAGTAATGCCTGTAACGGATTCAAGAGCTTAACACCCAAACGGTTGCTGACTTGCTATCAAATGTTTGGTGACTTAGTCTTTCAATACATATCAGCAAGTAGTATCCTATAAACACTTGCTATCAAATTTTACTCTATCTTTACAGAATTATCATGACGAAAGCGAGTAACGCCAAGATGCTAGTGGGGAAGTGCAGTTGTGGCAAGATTGCTAGAGGTAGCGAACTCAAGAAACATTTGAAAGAAAAAGAGGGGACGATGGGCCATGAGAGGAAAGTGATGTTGAGGTTGTGTGTGTCTTGTCGGAAATGTGTGATGGGGGATGAGAAGGAATTTATGAAGGCGCATTTGCAGTGTGAGAGTGGGAACATCGGAGAGAAGGGGTTCAAGGCATGGTTTGAGGGAGAGTTGTTGGAGAGGGAAGAGGTGACAAAGGCGGTGGCAGCGATACAGGACGTGATTGGGGAGAAAGTGGTGAGGAATGCGAGTGAGGGGAGTTCGAGTGATGGGAGTTCGAATGAGGAAGTTGAGTTGAGAGCGAATATGAAGAAGAAGGATGATGTTGATTTGGATGCGGTGATGGAAGATTTGTTTGGGGACATAGCGGATTTGAAGGAAGAGTGGGAGGGGGAGGAAGTGGCTAAGCCGATGGCAGCGTCATCGCCACGGCAGCAAGAGGCGTATGACACGGAGGTATTTGTGAGAATGAAGGATCGTGTGATGGCTTTGGAAAGTAATAATAGAAAAGTTTTGAAGGAGAATGAAGAGCTGAAGGTGAAGGTTGAGGGGTATAGGGCAACAAGGGAAGAGTTGGAGAGCTTGAGAAAGAAGGAGAAGGAATGGATGGCGGAAAGGAGCGAGTTGATGAGGAAGGCAGGTTTGGTGGAGAGTTTGCAGGCGAGTGTGTCGAGGAAGGATGAAGAGATAGAGCGGATGCGAAGCGTGGTGAAGGAGACGGAGGAGGTGAAGGTTATTAATAAGAGGTTGACGGGTGAAGTGGAGCGACTGCATGAGCGTTTGAAGTGTCGAAAAAGGAGAGTGTATGAAGTCCATCTTCCCCTCTTTGAGAACAATGTGTGCGACGCCCCAACCATCACGGATGATCCCAACGTAACACAGCAGTGTTATGAGGGCGACGGAGTCCGATGTCTCCACATGAGTATGGACGTTACCGGCCAGCTTGAAGACTTCGTCGTCCGAAAAGTTCGGAAGAAAGTTCCCAGTAAGCTTCCTCAACATGATCATTTTTGTAGCTCATCTAATCTCCTATTCTTTTTCTTTCAGAGTTTTTGCAGAAGTGAGAGGAGTGTCGGTGGACGGAGAACGACCCATGGGCTCTTTTAAGGGCCAACCTTCTAATGCAGCTAAAGCGGTCCCAAGCCCGCCACATATCCTCGGATATGGAATGCAGAGGGGAAGAAAAATAATGAATGGAATGAAATGGGAGGACACTCACGCGCCACACGCAACATAACACACTTCTCTCTTCCGTAGTCTAACAAGCTCTTTACACATGGATCGCAGTCGATTGCTATCCCTGTATCAGAAGTGTAAGCTATCTTAATTTTATTTGATACTATTTCATCTATCATCATCGTCCATATGAAATGTTTTAAGATTTACAAGTTAGACTAAGCGTGCTACTATTTCCAAATGAAAATGTATACATGGTTAAATCATCCACTTAACCCCATCCGTAGTCTAACAAGCTCTTTACACATGGATCGCAGTCGATTGCTATCCCTGTATCAGAAGTGTAAGCTATCTTAATTTTATTTGACACTATTTCATCTATCATCATCGTCCATATGAAATGTTTTAAGATTTACAAGTTAGACTAAGCGTGCTACTATTTCCAAATGAAAATGTATACATGGTTAAATCATCCACTTAACCCCATCCGTAGTCTAACAAGCTCTTTACACATGGATCGCAGTCGATTGCTATCCCTGTATCAGAAGTGTAAGCTATCTTAATTTTATTTGACACTATTTCATCTATCATCATCGTCCATATGAAATGTTTTAAGATTTACAAGTTAGACTAAGCGTGCTACTATTTCCAAATGAAAATGTATACATGGTTAAATCATCCACTTAACCCCATCCGTAGTCTAACAAGCTCTTTACACATGGATCGCAGTCGATTGCTATCCCTGTATCAGAAGTGTAAGCTATCTTAATTTTATTTGACACTATTTCATCTATCATCATCGTCCATATGAAATGTTATAAGATTTGCAAGTTAAACTAAGCGTGCTACTATTTCCAAATGAAAAAGTATACATGGTTAAATTATTCACTGAAGCCCCATTCAAGTACGTCAGTATGAAAGCAAAGATAATACGAAATAAAAATTTATTATGGCATGTATTTTAAAAGGTCTTCATCGTCAATATCGTCCCAGAGTCTGACTTCACATAGATCACAAAAACAGTTGAGCTGCTTTAATCGTTCTTCTGCAGCGTCCCTCACGTTGTCAATGTACGCCCACTCCGCCACGGTTCGCGGTTGGGAGTTAGGGGTGTACCACTCCCATATTTGATGCAACTGCGACTTGCTGGTCATCTCCATCACATCGTCAGTATCGTACTGGAGATACTTCCACCTCACGCCTGTTAAGTCGGGACACTCCTTCTCACATACACTCTCCTCTTCCTCATCCGCTGGTAATGATAACTTCCTGATATTGTCCAGTTGGTACACCTTCTCCACCTTCGCCTTTCTTGGTGCATTTGGTGTAACGAGCACCTTTGCTGATGTGCATGGAGAGGAGAACTCCAATGCGGTATTTGGTGTTGTTGGAGGACTTGTCATGTTGTCTTTGAAATGCTGACTTTGAAATGTTTTCTAATTCTTAAGTATCAACAAGCAACCAATCAGAATGAACAGCCAATGAATGATGAGCATGAAAGGATATAAGCAAAGTGACATCCGTGTCATTTCACTCTGTCTTTGAGACGTATAAGTGAAGTATTCTCTAGCGAATTCTGCTATTATTTGAGGTGTACAAGTGAATTCCAAATTTGAGACATATTAATTGAGTGAAGTCTCTATCTTATTGAAGCATCAACCTTAAACATAATTTCGTTCAAATGGTAAGTTGAAAATTTCCTCTCTCATCTCCCTCAAACGTGTGGCTAATAGCATCTTCCTCAATTTCAGGCATCAACTTCATCACCAACACCCTCCCTTCTCGAGGAAAGTTTAGAGTTGTTGAGTCAAGGTAGGTTGTAACAATATACTGACACTTGAACAGAGATGAAAGAATGATTTCTCTTTCAGGTGATACCAGTTCCATCTCGTGCGAGTCCATATCAACATTGTCGCGGGAATGCGACGATCGGCAATGTGCTGACTGTGGACACATCTTCACGAGGAAGCGTGATCTCACCCGACACATCAAGCGAGGTGTTTGTCGACCTAAGCCGGCATCAATCTCCGAAGGTAGGGATGATTCTGTTAACGATGTCTCCTTTTCTTGCGACTTGTGCGCTCAGTCTTTCGAGACACGTTTTGAACTATCTTCGCACAGACTTCAACATACACACGCGAACGATACCTACACCAACGGTACCTCCTCTATCCGACTCACTGAAGTGTCCATAAATAATTTAGTGAGGAACTACCAGATGGACTCCTCAGAAACCATTGCTAACTTTGAGGAATGGTTTCATCAAAATTCATCATTGATAGAAGCGCTCTTCAACAATTTAGACAATTTTAGGATGAAGGCGCTCATCTATCTTAAAATAAAATATGTAAAAATCGACCACCATACTGGACAAATAATAGAGAGGTTGGAGTTTCACATACCCTCCTCTCCTGCAACCGAAGTTGTAGACTGTGAGTCTTGGATAAATTTTCATATCCAAGGGTTAAAATTAAATATAGATAAATTTAACGAGCGTGATAGTGGACTCGTTTTTGATGGTATTGAGACCGCCATGATTAAAATCAGTTTATTAGGAAATCATAGTGGTCGAGGCTCCTTTAAACTTCCGAAAAATTTAAGAAATAAAGCAGCAGTCATTTCTGTAGATTGCGAATCGCAATGTTTTAAGTATGCCGTCCTCTCCATTCTCCACTATAATGATGTGCAGAATAGTCGATACCGCAAGAGTAAGTATCAACAGTGGGAGAATGAATTAAACTTCGATGACTGTAATAGTGACGATATGAAAATTAAAGATATAGAAAAATTTGAAAAATTGAACAACATCAAAATAGTTCTCCATGTTTGGGAAAAAGGATTGAAGGGTGTGCGCTACAACTCGCGTTCGAGTTGTTATGAACGTACAGTAAACCTGTTATTAGTAAAACAGGATGATAGTGAGGAATGGCACTACTGCGGTATTCCCAAAATCTCTCGCTTATACCACCACTTAGAAAACTCTAGTAGAGAGTTATATTACTGCGACAGATGTATTCGCCACTTTAGGAGGAAAACTAAATTTGAAACTCATTACGAATGGTGTAAGCGAGGTAAACTGCAAATGGAGCGCATGCCCAAAGATAAGGAGTTTTCATATAGAGAGAATGGTGATGAATTAAGTCCTCTTCGTGTCATCTATGCTGACATCGAATGTTATATCGATGATAACATCCATCGACCAGCAGCCATTTCCTGCTATGAAGTATGGCATGATCACTTTAGGGGTAGGCAAAATAAAATGCGCGTCTGGCAAGGTGAGGATTGTATTTACCAATTCCTACAATTCCTCGAACAGGCTGTAAAATTTCAACAAAAACATGATGGTGAACTCTATCGCAGATCATTGCATATGACAGCAGATGATCAAGCAAAATTTGATAGTTGCAACATTTGCCACAAATGTAGGAAAACATTTGACGATGATAAGATTAAGAAAGTGCGCGACCATGATCACATCACTGCTAAATTTAGAAACGCACTCTGTTCAAAATGCAATTTTTCACTTAGGATGAAACGGCGTACATTACCCGTCATTTTCCATAATTTCAAGGGCTACGACAGCCATATGATAATAAAAGGAGGTTTAGGTCAAATGAAAGAGTGGAAGCTTGATGTAATAGCGCAAACGAGAGAGAAGTTTATGGCCATGACAGCAAAAGTGCCTGTCGATAAAACTAAAGAAAATAAGACGGTCTATTTTGATATAAAATTTTTAGATTCCTACCAATTTATGACTGCTTCACTGGCCTCTCTCGTGCAAAATCTAAAGTCTCTTCCACTAACACAAAATCTTAAGAAACAATACCCAAATCTAACCGATGAAGTCATCACACGGAAAGGAGTCTTTCCATATGCATATTTTGATGCGATTAGTAAACTCGGCGAGACTTCTCTTCCGCCCATAGATAAATTTAAAAATGATTTGACCGGCGCAGAATGTAAGACCGAAGATTATGATCATGCACAAGATGCATGGATAAAATTTGACTGCCATACATTTGGCGAATATATGATTGCCTACCTTAAGTTAGATGTATTTTTGCTGGCTGATGTATTTCAGGAGTTTCGACGAGTGGCATTAGAAGAAGATAAGTTAGATCCCGTCCACTTTGTCAGTCTGCCAGCCATGTCATTTAAGTCTGCTTTTAAAATGACTGGTGAGACCATTCATCTCTTACAAGATCCAGAGATGTATAATTTATTTGAGCGAGGAATTCGCGGTGGTCTCACATTTGTAAATAAACATAGGTTAAAATCTGAAACAGTAGGCAATGACCAGACTCATCTGAAGTATTATGACCAAAATAATTTGTATGGTAGTTCATTATCCAAACCGCTACCTCACTCTGAGTTTAGCTGGTTAGATGATAGTGATATTCAACATTTCTCCAACCCTTCTAACATACTAGCAATTCCAGATGAAGGTGATTGGGGATATTATTTTGAGATAGATCTAATCTATCCAAATAATATTAAACATAAAACCGTAGATTTTCCACTCGCACCCGAATCAGGTGAAGTGAGTAAAGATATGTTTTCCGACTTTATGAAACAATTTCATAAAGATTTAGAATCATGTGGACAACCCGACTATAAGCCTTGTCGCAAACTTTTACTCACCCAGTATGATAAAGAAAACTATCTAGTCCACTTTAGCATCTTAAAATTTTATTTAGAAATGGGTATGATTTTAAAAAGAGTTCACCGCATTATTAAATTTAGACAGAAAGCCTTCCTCAAGCCATATATTGATAGCAACAGCCAGAAACGTGCACTAGCCCAAAATAACTTTGAAAAAGATTTTTATAAATATAAGAACAACAGTCTATTTGGTAAGACGATGGAGGATGTTAGAAAGCGCGTAAACTACAAACTAGTTAATGATGATCAAAAGTATCACAAATTGACCTCATCACCTCTATTCATCGATAGAGACATTATCGATGAGGACCTTATAGGTGTTAAAATGATAAAATCTGAAGTTGAGTTGTGCAAACCCATCTATATTGGTCAAGCTGTACTAGATTATTCTAAGCTTGAAATGTACCAACTCTTTTATAAAATACTAAAACCATGTCCTCTCGTAAAAGAGGTTCGTTTGTTGGGTGGTGATACAGATAGTTTCTTCTTAGGTATTACCACTCAAAAAGATTTAAATTTCAATGAAGTAGGAAAATCTTTGGAAAGATATTTTGATACATCAAATTATCCTGCTGATCATCCACTCTACTCCATCAAAAATAAGGCAAAACTTGGCTGCTTTAAGGATGAGACAGCAGGGAAGGAAATAGATGAAATGATTCTCCTCCGTCCAAAAATGTATTCTATGAAATTAAAGGATAGTGATGATAGCATTAAGCGCGCTAAAGGCATATCAAAATCCATTGTGCAAAATATGAAACATAAGAATTTCAGGAAAGCCTATAGAAATAAAAATATAACGTTTGTCAATATGACAATCTTAAAATCTAAGTCGCATGAGATCAAAACTCATACTTTTAGGAAACGGGCGCTTTCAGCATGGGAGGATAAGAGGTGCTGGTTAGAACACAACATATCTCTTCCACATGGACATCCTGACACAAACATACCACCACCCAAAAGAATTAAACTCACACTACCACATTCAGGAGACGTCTTAGCATAATCATCCTTAACTTAGTATTTTGATGTTGATTTCTGTAGATAAACATTGTTGTTTTATGTATCGCATGAGATTGTTTTTTCCTTGTGAATATGTGTCCACATCTGTACATTCCCCATGTGATGACTTTTCCACTGAAAGACATTTTTCCTATCCCTGTATATTTCCACCCTTCACGAAGTAAAAAGACTTTTTGTATATAACAATGTTTATTGAAGTGCGCTCATGTATATATTTTCAGTGGATGTTGTATAAAGTCTGTTGCTTCACATTCATGTACATATTTCAATAAACATATCACAATGACTTCACTTTGTTTTCCGAAACACTAACGTTATGAGGGATTTAGTATCTTTCACATGGATGCACTCTTGTAAACCATTGGTAATTTTGATAGCAATAGAGGGTATAGTTTGTTTGACGACGGGATGATAGAAAATAGATTCAAACATCTTCTCGACTATTCCATATGAAGCGTCTTTATCATGAATGAAATCACGTAAAATGTATTCTTTTTTCTCACCAACAGAAATAGGTAGAATCAAATCACTTTGAATGTAAAGGTGCTGTTCATGTTTATCAAGTGTCATTGGTGTTTCTATACCAATCGTATGCGCAGCAGCAAACACTGTTTGTAGCATTGAAAAACCAAAGAGTTTTTTCAAATTTTTACTCAATTGACATTGAATGTCATCACCCAGTTTCAGAACAACGCGTTGATTTTCAATTGAAAACGAAATGTGGTGTGTCTTTGCATCATATTTACTTTTCATCACATGCTTCAACTTCTGTTGTATATAAGGATTTACTACATGAATGAAGCTTTCAACTGTATGATATAGACGCGGCATTATATTGATAGCAACTTTAGATTCTTCATAAGACTGGTAAATTTTCTTGATGCGATCGCCATAGATGTCCACCCACCATTCATCATTAACTGAATCAGCTTTAGTGTGATATTCATGAGAAGCATACACCACACCGCTTCCAATAATAGGTGTATAATGTCTTACAAAATGACGCAAGGTTGGAGAGAAATAAACTGTAAGTTTGTCATTATATTTCTGAATAACCAACTTATTTTTGTCCGCCATAATTTTCTCTCCATACTTCTTACCCACAGTCTCATTCCATCGTTTTACTAACTCAATAAGTGATAAAGGTTGAACACCACGCTTTTTCAAAATGATGCGTTCTTCGCATTCTACAACATCTTCATCAAATATTTTAAATCTATAATGAAATTTGTTGATTCGATTTGAATAAACTTTTCTAACATTTGCAGTAGCAATTGACGTTAGATGTAGTCCATGACCAAAACCGAGATGCGGATAGAATTCACTATCCAACCTCAGCGTAAGACCTTTAGTAAAAGAATGAAAGCGGAGGAACTGTCTCCCACTCCAATGATAGATAGTAAACTCATAAGCTTTCTGATTTTTATTCTTCATGATGGAAGTATTACCACTGTTGAATGCCTTAATAATTTTCTCATTCCCAAATGGCTCATAAGAATCTGATTTTATCTGAATCCATTCATAGTTCCACTTTCCATCTGATGTTAAATTGTATGGGAACTGAAATGCATTATTCATCGTTATTCCATCATGGGTGCGAGGAGTCAATATCATTTCTTCCAAATCATTCACATTCTGAATATTGCTATCATAGCAAATACTAGAAACGCCAACCTCCCATTCACCTTCTAAATGCAGTGGGCGATTTAATTCTACTCGATAGTCTGATGGTTTATTTTTGGGAAATTTATTCATAGAAGCATTACTGGGCAAGTAGATTAGAAACGAGTCCTTATTTTCACTTTCCATATTATTCACATTGGAAAAATATATTAGCATACGTTTGCATTAACTCTTCATTCGGAAATGGAGTGTGATACTTGTCACAGCATCTTTATGAAAAGGAATCAACGCACCAGCATCGTCATAAATGGCAATATCAATTTGTGGGATGTAGTTTGATTTCAGCTTTGTATAATGCACTTTCTTGAAAGTATGCTCAGATAAAATACTGCAGCTCTTTGGCTGGTATGGTATCATTGCTAGCAATGGAGCTTCAACATCTCCCACACGTACATCTTCACCAATATTGGAATATATCTGAAAATAGTTAATACGACGCGATAGCGACATGTCTGCGCTAGCTTTGGTTACAGTACCACTTTTAAAGATATTTTGGTCAAAACCCAAAATGTCCATTAGAGTTTTATCCATAATTAGTTCAATACCTTTTCCACTTATAGTGAGAGACAAAGTACCTTCTTTTTCAGAAAATGAAATATGTTGCTCATTAATCACTTCATTTAAATAATCTACAACCAATTTAACCGAAGTAATAATGCGAGGCATCAACACTCTTGTTTCATGTAAGAAACCACCAAAAGGCTCTACACACTTTCTGTATAAAGATACGGCCCATTCTGTATCAAATTGATTTGGCCTTTCACATGGTAAATGTTGCATATCAGATTTTCCATGAACAGCTGCAGAACGATGTCGTAAGAACTGATGAAAATCTTTTGAACAAACTAATACTAGATCATCATCATTTAATTTGCTTATTGCAATATGATTAGATGATTTGATATAAGTCAATGTTGCCACTTGTTTACCATCAACTCGAAGGAGATAATTAAATTTCTTCAATAATGTTTCAGGAGTCATGTTTGTCTTTCTTGGCTTAATCACAATCTTCTTCACCAACGTCTTCTCATTTCTTGGAATAAGATCTACATAATAAGCTTCCTCTCGATATATTAACTGTTTATGACCACTTATGTGGTAATTAACGTTAAAATTATCATAGCTTGTTAAGGCGCTAGCGAGGTAGCCTAAATCATTTCTTAAACTTGGACTTAAACCAACAATCCAATCTTTCTCAACTACATGATGTACATAATTATAATCATCATTGTGCGGAGTAAATTGGACAATATGTTTACACGCTTTATTCAAGAAATCATATATAAACTTTTTACATGATAAGAGATCTTTCTTTGACCACTGTGGAATGTATACTCGGCACCCCTTTTCACATTGATAAGCAGCTGTACGCCTCATATTAATAGTCATCACCTCATGATCAAAAGTATAGACACAGTTGCTATAAACAAGTTGAGTGACACCCACTTCCCAATTCCCATTTAGCTGTTGTGCATGATCAATGGGAGTAGAAAAGAGTGCGGCTCGATTACTAGTAAATCTCTTTGTAGCCGCATTGCTAAGCAAAATATGATAAAACGACATTTTTATATTGCTAATCTGCAACTTTGCATAACATCATGAAGACTTGGATTTTGGACTCTCTACAATATATCAGAGTTGATCGTGATGGAAACGTACATTTCAAAAATTCTCATGGTCATACATCAAGAGGTATTACATTAACATGGCGACAATTTGTCAACCTCAATGATATCATGAGGGATTTGGAATATTTTGAAACATTAAGATTCATCTCCTTGGGTGATCAAGTTTGGCTTCAACATTACAGAAATGAAATTCAAATCTACCATTCTCATTCCGCAAACTGTTTCTCATTTCGCAAATACAATTGGGAGAAGTATAGAAGATACATACATCGCTCCATCATGACATTTATTCGTCGTGAGTTCATCGCCCTACTATGCAAATCTTAATCAGATATGATTACCACGCACCATGAGTTGGAAATTAGATTCCCTACAACGTATTGAAACGGATCATGATCGAAACGTCTATTTCAAAGATTCAACTGGAAATGTGAGAAGAGAGTTTGCTTTATCTTATCGTCATTTTCAATCTCTACATCATATCATGAAGGACTTGAAATACTTCTATATGAAAAGACATTCACGTATTGGAAATCGCATCTGGCTGCGCGTCAACAATCGGCGAATTCAACTCTATCATTCCCAACTTCATACTAACTTCACATTTCATCAAGGTAGTTGGGAAAAGTATAAAAGGAAGGTACATCGCTCAATTTACTCATTCTTTCATCATGAAGCGCCATCGCTACACCATCGTCAACATTCTCCGTCGCTTCAGACTCTACACCAAAATCGATCTCACAACATTACGCCAACAGCTTCCAAACAGCAAGTATTACCCGGGCCGTCCTCAAATGTTAGTGGTGAAGATGAACAATTCACGGAATCTTCAACTCTTCCCAAATGGGACTGTACAGATTCTCGGCGCCCTTTCTCATTCATCGGCGCAGTCAATGCGCTTAGAGCTACAAAGACTACTACGTCGGATATGGAAGAGGGAGAGGTGTGTGATGTCGAATCTGACTGTGGACAATATGGTGATCTCTACTCAATTGAGTGACAGTCTATCATTTTTGAAGATTCGTACCAGCAGTTACAGTTTGTGTTATGAACCCGAACTTTTTCCTGCAGCTCTCATTAGTTGTTGGTTGCCTGTGCATGTGGCAATCTTTCATAATAGTAAAGTGATCATTACTGGACTAAAATCTCATGAACAAGCAAATATGATCCTAGACTATCTCATTGAGTATGTACGTACCCAGCGGATTGTAAAATAAAAAACAATTTTTTCCAACATGATGTTTTTATTTCAAATCATGATAGAACTTACAAATCATTTTTTCATTAGAGGATGGATTACATGAAAAGTTTTGAATAATAGATGCAAATCGAGATACATGTAAACGTTTTAAGATGAAGTACAGTACAAAAGCACCACACGTTGATGAAAGTGGATGTTGTAGTATGCGTTCATTTCGCTGATATTGACGCGTATGTTTTCTCAACCACTGCTGTGTTGGTATATTTGGAGGTTGAGCAAGAGAGTCAAATAGTTCACCACGTCGGTCTTCTCCAATAAAGATCGCTTTCCAATGCTCACCGCCTAAATTCTGTGAATGAGTGTTTAGCACAATAAAGATGGGATAGTGATTTACTGCAGGTGGTAAGGTATCGAGTGAATAGACATTATCGAAAGCTTTCAACGTCGCTTCGTCTGCATTACGCTGCACTTTAGTCTTAATATCGTCAGCAGTCAACCAACTCATTAACGATTATACTGAAGAATCACGTCACGATACTTTGTAATTTCAATATTTGAATCGAAGACTGCATAAATTAATACATTGATCGTCTCAGGTAGTGTTCTTTTGAACGTCAAATCCAAACGAATATTATGAGGCACGTTCGCTTGACGATAGGGTGCACTAATATCGCTGTCAGCAGTTAAATCAAATGCATAAATAGTATATCCACTCTTAAACTCTTTCATAGTCAGTCCGTTGGTGTCATCCGTATTGTAAAAGCCAAAAACATCCATAAAATCAACATAACTGCGCATAAATTGATCTGAAGCAAAATCTGGTTTGTAGGGTGGACCAGGATGACTCACACCATTTACACGTAAAGCAATTTCACTTAACTGATTGTGTTTAAAATTGAAAGGATTCTTCTTTATATTACCATTAAATGCATCATTTTCAACCATTGCCACCATGAGGAGCTTCGGTGCTTCCGATGGAAAGAGGCCATCTTTCATGAAACTCTTTTGATCTTTCGGAATTGTAAAGGTGAGAAGCTTTGTATGCTGAATGGGGTAAATGGCATTTTGGCGGTTAAGGCCTTCAGCATGCCCTCTAATGACACTTGGATTCGGTACTACTCGACGAATGTAAAGTGCAATATCTTCCACATGAATTCTAAAATTGTCAACTTTAGCAAATGCATTCAGCGCAAATTCAGGCTTATTCAATGTCAGCTTGAGTCGCATGCTGGTATTACACAGTAAAAACTTTGACTGTCTAAAGAAGTCTAAATTCAGCGGACCATATAGCTGACATACTCTACTATCTTTAATCATAGCAGATCGCTTTACAAAGCCACTGTTTGTTTCAACATCAAATTTTCCTGCTTCATCTCTGTACCATCCCATGGCTTCCATATGACTTTTTTGTGCTGCTGGATGAAACTGTGATACATGATTGAAATATGATTTATAGGGATAATCGCTTTGACCACCTTCCACTTGCTGCTCTCCAATCGTTAGAGAAACATCACGAAGTAATGTAGTCAATGGTAAATTGTTCAGTCCAACTTTATGTGCATCGTCAATAGCAGTTCCATCTGCTTGCTGAATTCTAAACCTCAAATCAAGCATCGCATAACTCAAATCTATGTAGTCATCACTACCACCAGGAATAACAAATTCAATGGGGCCAGCATTCTCAGCTGTTCGAGGATGATAATCTACAATACTTGAACTAAGAATATCTGTCTGTATGGCTTGTTGATCGAACAAACAAAAACCGGAAGTTTTACACTCCATGATTAGAAGTTATAGCAGCGTCGTCGTTTAGCGCCTGATGAATGATTAGAGCCTCTGCGACGTTTGCGTGAATGCCTTTTGACTGAAGATCGCACCTTACCAGCTCCGCGATGTTTCCTCCTTCCTTTATTCATTCGTTTAGGTGATTTCTTTCCTTGAGTAACACCAGCAATGGTCTGCTTCAATGTTTTTAAACCGCGTTCCTTCCCACGATTCAACAAACTGCTCTTAAAACTTCTACCTCTGGAAAGATCACTAGCAACATCACCAGCAAAGCCAACGGCATTACTTAAAACATTTCGTTTTAAAGATCTACCGACATTGGATATGAGAGGTGCTACAACAGATTTCAGTGCACCAAGTATGCTACCTCCACGTTGGCGGCGAGCACCGATGTAAATTTGTCCTCCGCCACTTACATAGGAGGGTCGTGAATAAAATGAGGCAGTTGGATTCATAGCTCAAACCCTAAACATTGTTAGTTACAACTTTGCATGAATCACTGTCGATCACTTAGATGAAAGATGTCGGCACGACGCATCCAAGAGTTCATACTTGAAGGATAACCAGCCCATTTAACAAGACACCATTCTTCACCTTGCCGTTTTTTACATCGAATGATTTTCTCTACCAAATATGTTTCACTTTCAGTGACTACCTCAATCTCATCGCGGTAAAAGCTACCCTCAATTTCTTCATTATCGTAATCTTTCAACTTGTAGGTGGTCGGAGAGTCTTTTTGATTAATCCTTGATACTGTAAATACCTCCTCTGTCCAATTCGGAAGGTACCCTTTAGCAAAAACACTTTTCACTTTTGAGATACGAACTTTATCGCCAATTTTCACATCACTTTTCACATGAGTGCGTTTACGTTGGAATGATTCGCGCACTTTATCTACATTGTCAGCATTTACATCTACTGGTCTGAGTCCAATAGAACGATGGATAGAGTGATTGTAGGCATGGAGTGTATCTTGTAGAACCTTTGTCCAATTTTGTGTCAAGTTGGCAGTAAAATGTCGCCACAAGCGATTTTTTAATGTGCGATTAAAACGTTCAACGAGTGCAGCTTTATAAGCGCTCTTTACACTAAACAACTCAATGTCATGCCTCTCAAATAATCTTGTCACATGCTGATTTTCAAACTCTTTTCCTTGATCACTCTGAATTCTTTTTGGAATGCGACCTTCTCGAAAAATTGTTTGGAATGCTTTTGCTACTCCTTTCCCTTCTTTAGTTTTTAAAGGTTGAGCCCACGCATAACGCGAGAAAATATCAATGACGGTTAAAATAAAATTATTGCCCGAGTTATGTTTTGAAATGGAGGCAACATCGCACAAATCTGCTTGCCACTGTTCATCGATGTCATGAACAATATAATGGCGGGTGCGGTACTTCTTTTTCGCTTGTTTGTGGAGTGTATAGGTAGCCTGACCCTTTAACCATCGTTTCACTTGTGATTGTGGAAGACCACTCGCTTTTGATAATTTCTTGATAGATGCAAATCCTGCCGGATGTTTTACATCATAATAGATTGACTTCAAACGTTCAGTCGATGACGGCTGACTCTTTTTCCTCCTTCTCATCTTTTTTCTTTCTTGCCTTTCTACATTTACAACAACTGCAGCATTTAGCTTTAGCGGTTTTGCGATCGTGTTCACATTGCTTAGGGGTTTCATTATGAGAGCTGGCGCAGCAAGTGCAAGTGACAACGACATTCACCTCTGGCGGCTCATTACATGGCAAGCAACACATCTGCTTCATATTAATAGTCTGAGAACATGTATTTCCTAGGAGGAGCTGTTTTACGTTTTCCTTTTACCAGTTTTAGTGGCGATGTAGATCTACGTCGAGTTCTTCCTCTTGTTTGCTTAGTGAGTGTGGGAGGGGATGTAGCAGGTGACGTCTTAAACCAATTTGTTGGCATTTTCATCGCCTGAAGCATTGGAGTAGTAGCCACTGTTGAATCAAGTTCTTTCAATGTCTCATTATTTAAAGCAAATTTTGGCACATTATGCTTTTTCAATAGTTTAAGAAAGTATGACCAACCAGGTGGAACATAGCCCTGACGGCGCTTTCTACGTGTCGCATACTGAATCAAGTCTTCATAACGTGAAGCATCAATCACTTTATTTTCATCTGTAATGATTTCTCCTCTATCATTTACATTGAGATGGGGTTCAATACTGTTGAAAAGAGATATGGCATGTGCGCGAGATGCTAAAGGTGTAGCAGTCGATACAGAGTCACGCATCTTATTCTTCAAGTTTTTCAATTGCTCAACAGTTTCCGATTGTAATAATACAGCACGATGTGGATCTTTGATGTGAACATTTTGCTGATAATCTATTTCTTTCCTATACATTTGATTTGCAAGAGGTTGCTTTACTTGCTGCATGGCAGTCAATTGTACATATTCATCCTGAGGAATAACAATCATGCGAGAATAAGAACTCATAGTTTGTAGATAATCATGGGAGTTTTCAAAATATCACTTCGAAATCTAAATTCTTCCGGACACTCTTGCGTAAAGTCAATGAATAAGTAACCGTATGGTTTTTCAGTAGCTGCTTGAAAAATTTCAATTAAGGCTTTTGATCCTCTGGGTGCAACTTGTCGCGCTAAAATTTCAAATTGACTTTTATCTCGCGGATTCTTGAAAATAGCATAATAGTGTGTATTCAGGTTTCGTGTACGAGCTTCTTTTCCATCAGGAAACAAATTTTGTGTAATATAGATGATAAAACACCTTTTATGGTGTGCTGCGCGAGTGAACATATCTGTAACATCTTTTGAATTCTTACTTTCTTTTAATAAATCATCCAATACAACAACATCATTAGACTGAAGTTTATCCACTGGAATAATTCCTTCATGTCGAATAAAGTTGCGACTTTGCAATTCCTGAAACAGCGACGGTTGATAAATACCATAACACCAAATCACTCGATTGATAGGTTCCTTAAACAACTCCCTTCTTTTATCCAATAAATTCAGCGTGAAAACAGTTTTACCTGCATGAGATGGACCTGATACAGTCAGAACTTTATCACATTGAAGTCTGAAATCCATTTTATTACTTTGAGACTCAACATTTGCATAATTAACGCTTAGAGCCAAAGATATTTCCCAATAGGTTGCCCACGGCAGGAGCTATCATTGGAAGTATTGCTGAAAGGAAACCGCCCTTTTGTGTTAGAGTTTTCCTCTTTCTTTGAAGGGCGACTTTAGGATTGGAGATGAAACGCAATTTCGTAGCATATCGCTTAAGTAACTTTCGTTGTTTTGGTGCTAATTTCTTCGTCCTCAACTTCCTCACATGAGAAATAATTTCACAAATGAATTTATCGTTAGCATGTCGTATAGCATTGTATCGCTGATTTGCTTTCATTCGTCGGAGAGCTTGAATGGCTGAAGAAAACTTTTGACTTTTACGTTTCGTCATTTTACGTTTCGCCATTTTCCGTGTTAGTCTTTGCTAAAACCTATCTTTACCACATTTGCATAGGTACTAACTATTGCGACATAAGTGACACTCGAAATGAGCAATGTCACAGTGGTTACATTGGCAAAGTTGAATGCAATTACGTATGAAACAGCGTTGACAAAAAGCATGCTTACATCTCTTGAAGATGCGCTTTTCATTTCCATCCTTTCGCTTACATACATCGCAACACATAGTTTCACCGTTACTGATGTCTATAGCAAGTCTTTTTGAAGATATGAATTTGCTAGCCTTTTCTAAATAATAGACGCATGTACAGAAGGAATATACTTCGAGAGTGAGCAGACATAGCTCGAAAACCAGTTGTGCTACAATCAAGTACCACTGCATTTTCAATTTTTCTTTATGGAAAGTTGAATGTGAATATCTGAAATCGCTTCAATCACTAGACTGCTACCATGATGGTTAAATGCGTTAAGACGTTCAGCAATTTTTATCATATGTCTTTTAAAAAATTCTTCGGGGTGATCTACCACTTCCATTGAATAAGAAGCAAAATGGAAAGAGCGACTTTCCACCTCTTCCTTTCCAAAATGACTAAACTTAATTTTCGCAACTAATCGCGCCATGACAATGCTATCAGAGAATGTATTCATTAACTCTAGAAATAGAGTGCTAGCATCATCTACCACTGCTTCGATGTCGGTCTCATCTTTATGAAAATTTATCACATAATCTTGAACAGCTCCTTTTAAACTTTGCCTATGAAAACGTAATGTTCCGCAGTCGTTTGAGAAAGACATGATCGCCCTTTAACTAACCCATCCATTGCATGAAAACAACAACTCTTCTCATAGTAACATTTATTGAATAACGGTAACAAGCATGCATTATAAATCAATGGTTTGAAAGAGATAAAATAGATACAGCTGATAACTATCATACAGCGAGCAATGATAACCATACAGGACTTTGGCAGTGTTGAGGTAAGGAGGAAAGAAGCATTGGTTATGAACGTAGCTACTACAACGAACAGACAAAATAGGAACACACAAATCCTTAAAACGTTTCGTGACTTCATGATAATGTTGATTCACTCTACTATCCCAAGGCGGGAGCAAAATATCATCAATGATTAGATTGGGAAATACTTTCCTCTCCTTACCAGGATTATTACAAAAGATGCGTATAACATTGAAAGCAGCTAACCATCGTTTAAAGTCAATAAGAAGAGCACTCTCACAAGAAAAGCCATAGTCTTGCAAATATTTCAGATTAAGTCCATGAATGTGTTTTCTCGCCCATTGATCAACATTGGGATCACAGTTGGCATGTTGATGATAGACACTAACAATCTGATATGTCCAATTGTTCATAGCAATAGCACTGAGCTCCTGTACAGGTTCACCCTCACAATCCATAAAAATGATGATAGAAGCCTAAAACGGAAATTTACACATCTAAGGAAGCGTTCTATAACATATTACAAAATGAAGAATTACATCGATGCTTTTCACGACAAAATACACAAATGATATGATGGCAACGAAGAAGTAAAATGTATCTAATAAGACCACGTCTACGACACTCAAAGCACATAAGCGAATTGTCATAGGGTAGAGTTAGGAAAGGACTAGTAATTCTCCTTCTTTGATTTGCGTTTTGATGTAGCATTCTTCTCCGACTTGCGCTTCGTACCACTGCTGTTAAGGATTTGATCAATTATGTCGTCCACGTTGGGTGGTTTCGGAATATATAAAATGGATTCCATATGCATGGAGAGAGAGGCTATTTTATTATCCTTGTGTCGACCATAATATAGCCCATTCACTTTGAAAAGGATATCCCAAGTACCTTCTCCGAGCTCATCACATCTGATGGGTATTGAATGATCTCCATCCTTCTTATAGTAAGTACACCAATGTGATACCGGTAGGCAAATGTGATTACCATCCCAAATCTTTCTATAGGGAGTATCCTTGTCATCTCTCGCCTTCCACTCTTGAGCAAGAGGAGTAGGAATGTCCATATTTAATGTCACGTACTCCTCAATAATATCAAGTTGGTGGCGAATGTACGGACTCACGGGGATCAGTATGTAGTCCCCATACTGATTGTGCATTATCTTGACATCCGTGGAAGGGAGCATTCCCGTTTGGAGTACTACGCTATGATCATCATAACGCAAGGCTTGTTTAAATTTACGCTGTAGCGGTGTAGGATTATGTACCTTGGATGTTTCTTCCACTGGCCTCAGTTGTAGATGATCTGACCGTAGCGAACCTTGTAACGTTTGACCGCCATTTTGTCCTACTAGTGCAGCAGATGGAGTAGATGCCTGAAAATGAAAAAAGATTGTATTAAGTTTACGTTCAAGGGAGGAGAGGGAGGGAAGTAGCGACTTACCATTTTAGTTGGGTAATAGAACAGGGAACTAGAGAGAGAGAAAATGTGCGTCCGTCACTCGTGTGATTCAACGATGGAATGATTCTCACTGTGGAAGGCTCGCTATTTATAAAGAAATGCTTGATTCTCATTGGATGATGATCCTCATTGGACAATAACATCAAGCTGATTCCAAATCTGGTCTCTGTTTTCCAATCCGATGCTTCGTTTTGAAGCTAGAGCCCAAAACGTCCCAAATTCTAACTCTGTCGTTTTTCGCCAATGTCCCAAAATCTTAAATGGCGTCTCACATCTAAACGAAGACAGATAGGAACAAGCCGATTGTTTCACTGAATTTGTCTCACTCTTAGCTTTCAAACGAGCTATCGCACGACAAAATCCGTCCACTGGAAGCCAAAATCGAAGCAAGCTGTCCAGAGGGGGGGGGGACGTCAGTGAAATTTCAAAATTTGATGAAAAATGTTTTGGTGACGGTCCCAGGTCGAAATTCCACACTTTGGAAAATTTTCAAATTTTTACCCATACAAAGCCACTCTGACACTTAGGATTTTTTCAGGTGAGCGAGCTCCGACCTAAAATCTTGTAACCGCTCTAACTTTTGAACGAAGACAGATAGGAACAAGCCGATTGTTTCACTGAATTTGTCTCACTCTTAGCTTTCAAACGAGCTATCGCACGACAAAATCCGTCCACTGGAAGCCAAAATCGAAGCAAGCTGTCCAGAGGGGGGGGGGACGTCAGCCGAAAATTTTTTCTCTCCGATTTCGCTGGAAACATCCTTCCTAACCCAAAATTTCACGTAGATTCCGAATCTGGCCTCCGTTTTCTCATCCGATGCTTCGTTTGGGCGCTACACACCAAAACATCCCAAATTCTAACTCTGTCGTTTTTTCGAAAAATGTTGAAAATTTTTTCTCTCCGATTGACTTGAAACTCACTATACAGATAAAGAATTTCACGCTGATTCCAAATCTGAAATCCGTTTTCCAATCCGATGCTTCGTTTTGAAGCTACAGCCCAAAACGTCCCAAATTCTAACTCTGTCGTTTTTCACCAATGTCCCAAAATCTTAAATGGCGTCTCACATCTAAACGAAGACAGATAGGAACAAGCCGATTCTTTCACTGAATTTGTCTCACTCTTAGCTTTCAAACGAGCTATCGCACGACAAAATCCGTCCACTAGAAGCCAAAATCGAAGCAAGCTGTTCAGAGGGGGGGGGACGTCAGCCGAAAATTTTTTCTCTCCGATTTCGCTGGAAACATCCTTCCTAACCCAAAATTTCACGTAGATTCCGAATCTGGCCTCCGTTTTCTCATCCGATGCTTCGTTCGGGCGCTACACACCAAAACGTCCCAAATTCTAACTCTGTTAAAATTTTGAAGAAAAATTTTTTCTCGCCAATTGCCTTGAAACTCACCCTACCGATGCAGAATTTTACGCTGAATCCGAATCTGGCAGCCATTTCACCATCCACGACAACCTAGACGGTCGCCCACGTCAACCTAGACGGTCGCCCACGTCAACCTAGACGGTCGGCCACGTCAACCTAGGCGGTCGGCCACGTCAACCTAGGCGGTCGGTCACGTCAACCCATACGAGACCAACACATCCGAGTCTCACACTCTGTCGTTGCAGAGGGGGGGGGAGTCAGCGAACATGTTGTGAACCCACCTGGCCGGCACACCACGACAGACTCTGTCGTTCCAGAGGGGGGGGGACTCAGACCCGAAGCACCACGGCGGCCGACCACGACACTCTGCCGTTCCAGAGGGGGGGGGCGCCGGTCGAGTGTTTGTCACTTGCTTACTACTTATCTAAACTTC
>CAJQUW010006081.1:0-19034 GCA_907163375.1 Prostheceraeus crozeri | reverse complement strand
CATTTGCTTACTACTGATCATTTATAGATATATTCATCCATCAAATTATCTTAAAATAGTATTCACTTTTCTAGCAAAATATTAATTTTTTTCAGAACAGCGATGTTATAGAGTAATTCTAATTAAGGTCCTTGAGTACATTACGTATATGAATATAATTTGATTGTTCGACAAAGCAAAAATCTAATTAAAAGGGTGACTGATATAAGGTGATGGAGTCTCTTTAATTTGCTGATTTAAGTAAGACTTCAAAGAATCCCGGTGTGATCAGCTTAATGCAACCCATGTACTCAACTGATTTCGCGCAGGCTACGTTATAGATGCAGCTACTTCCATACGTTCATTTGAATTGATGCCGCGCGGTCAGACGTTGTTCATTCTTCTGTCTAAAATTCATTTTTCACTTTGGATAATTTCAGTGAATTCATCAAAATTCAATTAAAATGCAATTTTATTTAGTAAGGGTTTCACGAAGTCGGGACCGAAACACTTAGTTCTCCTAGTCGAGGAAAATAAACAATTCAGAATGCTGTGGATGCGCTGAATGGTGCTAAAAACTAATTGCTACGTAGCTGAGGGAATAACCAATCATAAAATACATGTAATTGATGATCAGGTCTACACAACAAGCTAATGAACCACGCATGGTTGCGGTCATACTATTCGGATGAACATAAAGAAGAAAATTCGTTGTTGTGCATGAACGTGCGGAAAGTAACGAGGAGGTAAACATTTAATACAAGTAACAACACAGACTGAAAGAAAACACCAAAATATACTGAAAATGGCCAAAGCAAGTACTGAGTAAAACCTAGATTGCCTCTTAGATATTGACCCTAGTATTATGCACGGAGCTAGGAAAACAAAAAAATAGGAAGCGTAAAAGAAACTCAGGTTACTTTTACAAATGGAAAAGCACTGGTAGTAAAATCATAAGGACGCTGCAAAAAATATAATGAAATGAATGAAAGCAAATATCCCGTGATTGCCATAATGCGGGTTTGACAGTGTAATCGTGGTGCATCGCCAAACAGAATATTCTCAAATTGGCTGTTTTGTTGACAACTATCATTTCTTAAATGTCAGAAAAAGCCGTGCTGTTATTATAATTTTTTAACTATGCTGTTTAATATATTATAGATTTTTAATATGTTATAGTTATTTAATTAATTATAGATTTTTAACTAATTCATCACTATGCTGTTTAAGCAGAATTTTAATCTACTTTATCATTTCTTATACAGCAATGAGATTAAATCAGTGGTGCTTTTCTGGTAATTCCCCGCCTCTCATAAATTATTGAAAAAACTAATATTCCCCCGGAAATGAACTTAACTATTAATTGCGGTGGTGGTAATGACTAGGCATAACATATCCCGGACTATTTGTGATCCCGGAATCCCGAAATTTCTTGGTGTTTATTGTATTATTGCATTGTAAACCACATATCATGCGTGTCCATGTTCCGCATGCAGTGCATGTGCGCATTGGCGCTTATTTCTTACTATGTCGATATATTTACTGTCTTTGTTTTGTACTAACATATTTAAGCAAGTCTGGTAATACGAACAATTAATCTAATTGACCACATTGCATAACTTCACAGTTTTAATGCGGCAATGATGTGATTTAAATACACTGCCTATCCAAAAATTATGAGATACAAGGTACCAGTAAATTGATGATAAGTGGTCGCTTAGGATAATTAGTTGCTAATTTGTATTATTGCATAATTGATAGGGGAGCGATCATACATGTAGTTGCCATTTTGGCTTATTTGTAAGGAAATACATGTGCGCGTGTTTTTAGACCTTGCGCGTTTTTTTTACCCTACGCCAAGAATCGCAACACTGGTTAGGACCAAAGCAACGATAGCCATAAATCAACAAAAGTACATTATGCCAATTGCCAACGCTCATTGATTATGTCAAACAATGAAACGTTTCCGCAAGATCGGAAATAGTGGCTACACCAAAATCTATTGATTATTGCATGTTGAGCAGACCTGCAGCCAGCAATGCATAATGAAAAATTAAGAAATAATGAACGCACTGATGCGTGTTTGATGCCTTTGTTGATTTCCTATTGATGCGATGCCCATTCCGGGAAATTCCTTGACGTTCACGTTGCTCAGCCTGTCACCTCAAGGATAGACACTCCCATCTTTACTGTTGAGGCTGATCTAACCTCTGATTGGCTGGAAAATCACGAGGGATTGGAAAACACACTTGCATGAGGTCGTAGGAGTATTCATTCGTCCCGACCACAGAATTAAATATTTTGTTTATCTGCTTCGGTTTGCTAGAAGTGTGATTAATACGAAATGGACGGCACATTGTGGAACCTATTAGGTGGGCAAGAAGGAATTCCTAATACCTTACAGAGATAGGAAAAAAAGTCGTGCGTCGCTTGCGGATTAATGTGAGTTCTAGCAAAGTGCTTCGATTGCCAAAATTCCTTCACATTCGAAGAATTCAGATCATTGCGAACAAGTTTTCTCCATAATGTTGACCCTTCCAATCATTATTAAAGAAAGTAGCAGGCGTACGAAAATTAGTTCACTTGATGATCCTCTCGGCATTGCTCACTATAGTGCATACATTGAATCGAAGCCAGGCATCGATGTGTGTTTTGGTGTGTTCAAAGTGATACGCACGCATCTCTCACTGGCTCTGGTGTCCTTTGCTGACAGCTTATTGTTTGCCATTTCCAATAGCAAGCGATACACGAATTATCCATTCGAGTTGTGTGATGTGAAATGCCATTTCGATATTAAGGTTACATACAATTCCTTTATAGGAAACCGAGCGCGCGCAAATGAATCTAATTCTGTGGTCGCGACTGTGATCGGTGTTAAATTGTAAGTGCGCTGAAATTCACTGGGTGCGCTCGATTAGAAACACAAGCGTTTGAGCCCGAGGCCAATTCCTCTTGAATTGTGCCCTCATCTCCGGATAAAGATCGACTGGATGAAGCCAGATGATCGAAGTGAACATGCAGCTCTATTGGGCTCAATTTCTACTGACCTGTCTGCTGCTCTGGACCTCTGTCTCCCAGGCGTTCAAGAAGAAACGTAACGGTAAGTTGAATTTCATGACTTTGTCAGAGATGGCATGCAGATTTTGTAAGATACGCAGATGAGGGTTGAGCTACATATTTTCGAATTTCAAGTGGACAAGGTGAGAGTTGTATTATAATTGCACATAAATTATATTCTTGTTGCCTATTATTTAATTGAAATGGATGCAGTGCATTTGATTAAGATCGGTATCTGCTTGAAACATGGAATCGCTAAAAATTCAATAATTGAAGGCATGAGTCGTAAATGGAAAACAAGTCAATCCAATTCCATTAAGTCAGCTGAAATACTGAAATATATGGCTATGGTGGCAAGGATAGTATTACATAGTTGAGCAGTCGTCGGGAGATCATTTTGTCATTAAGGCAGAAAAAAAACTCCCCAAAGTTGGTCGATAAGTGTCAAAAATCAACCGATTGAAGGCGCTGGACGCCGAAGTCGGTCTGTTTTTTTCACACTTAATTTCAGAAATTATCGACCTAAACTTAGGGGAGTATTTTCTACCTTAAGGATAGGATTCAGTTTGAGTTATTGAAAAATGTGATATTAAGAAGAATCTTAAGGCATTATTGAAATGATAATGGAATTCGTTGAAAAGAATGGACTTCATTTGGTTCATTGATATTCAATAAACGGAAGTTTTTCCGGCGTGACAGCTATTTGTGTTTTGAATAGATAGAATTATTGATTGCTTCTTCATGTATCACTGATTGAGACATTGACAGTTTGGTGATAATGATTTTGTGCCTATGACCAAGACTCTTGCCGCTGTCGAGAGCTGAATAAAAATAATCATTCATTCGGTATGAATAATAGAACTAATTTCATTGATATTCAACCTATCTATTTCAAATATTCAATTATCTATTACAATTAGCCTACATCTAATTTCCTAGCCAAGTTTGAACAAAAAAACCTATTGCCGCTACCGTAATCCACATTCCATGTCTAAAAGCCCCACCTGCAGATTACGATTTAAAAACACAAGTAGTCCTAATCCATACACAGTCGGCAGCAGCGGTGAGCTGGATTGAATTATTATCTTTACTTTTCAGTGTACGCAGCCTATTAGTAGATTGAATATTTCATTTTCAGAGAGCATTCTGAGCTTCAAGCCGGTAGTGAAACTGAAATGGAAGCTCGCATTAATTGTCTGCAAATAACATATCGATTTATGAAATTGTAAATCATCGCTCTGATAAATAATAATGAGGAATGTAACCTATACTTGATATTTTGCCCTATATGCTTGGACTTGAGCAAAGTTGAAATGATTAAAAGCAATATGTTTAGAAAATGAAAATGGACGTATGATTTGTAAATTCCTTCCATGGTGCTTGATTATAAAGTCATATCCATGTTGCGTTTTGCTTGTAAGCCTATTCACAAAGTCAGCATGTAGCTCATCAATTCCACCAATTTTTGTTTTGCCATGTGTTCTTGTGATAGCAGAAGTTTGCTTCATGTTGTGGCATTGGGTTTTGACTAAACTTTTAATTATCGGGTTTGATGAAGTCCATGCAGCAGCCAACAGCTAGAAACCTGGCACTAATGCAAGTCTGGACGAGGGTAATTGTAATTGTTCCTCTTGTAATTTTGTTTAGCCGTCGCAATTCATATTTATCGCAATCCTATGGACCAATGACGAATATGCATGTGTGGGTTGTGGACTCCGGCTGTAAAGAGTATACGGATAAGATTTTGCGATAATTCTATTTTGGAATGTTAACATAGCTTTCAGCTAAAATTCGTCACTATCCATACTGAAGATCATTGGATGATGCGATCTCTCAGAGATCGCTAGTTAGGTATATCTTCGAACTGCAGCTACTGATGGAGGAAGGGTTTTGCCACACTTTCACAGAATATGGGTCCCTTACTTTGGAGATAAGAAAAACAATCAAAGACAATATAATTAAGTGGAATTTGATATCTTACAAATTTTCGAAGACGCGCACATGTCCACCACTTCGTCATTGCCGCCACATAAATTCTTCGAGGTATCCTAGTAACTTCTTCGTATGCGCAAATTGATATAATGTACGAAAAAATAGGCTCATTTGTCACGAATTCTTTATTCTCTTGGCCACGCTGCGTCTCATAGAGATTCTACAGCAGAACTGAATATAACAACGATGCATTGTATACCAATTACAATGCTTTTTGTCCGAAGCCTTATAAAATTAATTTGGTTAGAACTTTATTCATGAGATCAAGGCGGATTTATTCTCCAGACTTTATTCTCAAAGAAGAGGAGTTTTTACACAAGACTTTGTCTAATAATGGCTACCCGGAATGGTTCATTAGGAAATACTCCTCACCGGTGGTGAGAATTCCAGCTCCCACTGCAAAGAAGAAGCCCTTATTCTTCTCTTTGCCATACTACGGTCGAGCGAGTGAAGAGACTGCGCGTCAGGTAGTGAAGGCTATTGAAAGAGCCTACATGCATATCAAGGCAATTCCATTTTTCAGGACATGTCGCCTTTCCAGTAATGGTCGAAAGGATCCTGTGCCTACTGTCAACCTTTCGAATGTTGTCTATAAATTCAACTGCGTCTGCGGAGCGGACTATATTGGCAGAACGGCACGACCCTTGCATCGCCGAGTAGGAGAACGTCCCAAAATGACTGCGCGAGAATGGTACAAGAAGAACAGCATCATCATCCATCACCCGTCATCTCATTGATTGTAATGTGAATAATCATCGATTTTCTATCATAAGACGATGCTCTGGCAAGCTTGAGCTTGCAACTACTGAGGCGACTGCCATTCACTTTTGCCATCCAACGCTCTGTTTACAGAAAGAGTTTGTTTTTAACTTATCTTTACTTTAATTTTGCTTGTCATCCTTTAATTTCACGAGTGTCATATCGGTGCCATTTTTATGTCATTTCATTTCTAACCACGGTATTGTGACGTCATCAGTGTCAGTAAGTCGCTCTTTAACATTTTGCTGATGAATGTTTAACCTTAAGTGACAATGCATCGTTGTTATATTCAGTTCTGCAGTAGAATCTCTATGAGACGCAGCGTGGCCAAGAGAATAAAGAATTCGTGACAAATGAGCCTATTTTTTCGTACATTGTATCCTAGTAAAATGGTAGAATGTGATATCCTCATGCAAATTATTAATGCTTTTGAACTTTCGCTTGGAGTTTTTCCACTTCTACATGGTTTGCTGTTCACACGATTCAAGTTTCTTAATCATAGTAAAATATCTATGCCTGTATCATGACTGCAAGGACAAAAGCTTTCACTAAAGCTCAAGACTTCACTTTTTCACTTACGAATGACCAAGCCGAAGGTGACACTCTAGTTGCAAGTTCTAGTTGATATTGTCAGCATCAGTGTTCAGATTCTGGCGCGAATTCGCGCCATGGACGAAAATGACCAAAAGTGGCGCGAATGCGCGAAAATATTGACCTTGGCGCGATTTTTTCAAACGTCGAGGCGCGAAAAGACGTTCATGTTTAAGTTTATTGCTATTGATTCACTAAGAATTTTTTTTGTATTTCGATGAATTTAATCTCGTTTTTGTGTACAAAAAACGGATTTGTATTATTTTTCCAGGGTCCCTGAATGTTAGATCATCCTGTACGATGTCGATGAGCTTTCGGTGTTGAAGGAAGAAGTGACACAAACTTTCGCCAGTCCTGAGCAATTGTATATTTTATCTTATCACTTCATAATACGTAGGCCTACTTTTCAGACACACCCACACTGATTTGACTTGCTAATGTGTTCTGGACGAAAGTAGAATTTTGAGTGTGTGTCATCATTGTCATCTATCGATATCAAAGATATCTCTTTCTAAATATCATGACTTAGGCAGTGTCATCTTTGGTTAACACGAAAATCGCGCAAGGACAAAACTTAGGGTATAATCGTTCAAAACATTGTGAGAAAAATGATTCCTGACGACTGATTTGAAAAATCTGAAAATCTTGAGTTGGCCCAAGCATGGTATATATATTTATTATGAAAATTAAATTGTAGGTAAATGTTGTAGAAACGTAGACGTTGATTTCCATTTCTTAATTTTAGTTTTTTTACAACATTTTAGTATATCGACGTGCCAATACATCGTAATTTTTTAGATTATAGTCCCGAAGTATTGTACCACTACACCTGATTATAACTTATTGAGGTTGTATTGACAACCATCTTTGTAAATGTCTCAGATGCATACTGGATTTCTAAAATATAGTAAAAAATATAGTATAAAATATAAAAATTATTTCTTAGTGAAATGTCAGAAGAAAAAAATAGCAGTAAGAAATTGACAACTTTGGAAGAAAATTTGACAGGATCTCAAAGTGAAGAAAAGAAAAAGATAAAGCAGCGAAATGAAACGATTAAGCTCATTGAGGAGCTGAACAAGAAAGTGGCGGATGAAATAAAAGAATTGGACGATATCCGACACGAAAAGGATAGACTTCAAAAGAAAAAAGAAGACGAAGCAATACGAGTTACGCAAGCTGTCTTAAAGCGTAAAGCTGTGGAGCTTACAGTTGTTTCCACCCCGGCTCATAAACTAAAATTAATGAAATTTGCAAAATAGTCTTTACTTTTCCAAGTAGAACGATGAGATCATCCTTAATTGAAACAGGGTGAGTCATAGAATACCTAGTTCATCCGAAATGTCTTTCTAAGGATTTGTTAAGTGTGTGTGCCATCCTGATTGAAAAATAATTTCAGTGATGTTATGTTGACTAAACCCTGGATAGAATTAACACACTGTCATTTAATGGTCGACCCTATGTCGACATATTGTTGCACATTTTAAATTTCTTGCTTTTTTCTCAAGTGAAGCTTGTTCATTTAAAATATTTCACTACAAGTGGATGACACGATATTTATAAGCCACAGATACGTAAAGCTACTGATAAGAGTGGTTAGAATGAAGATATTTTTAATTTATCTCAGATGCTCTTCATGACTCACCTTGTTGGACGATAAGAGTTCAAAACTTGATTGTTGTTAAATTTTGTATTTCTACATGACAAAGGGACTTATCATTTCTGATTGTTTTGTTTGAATATATCTTTTATATCCTTTTTGCGGTTTGCATACCGGTTACGTTCTGTTGTTTGTTTTATTCAGTATGCAATAACAATAATTATAATCTTTGATTTTGGAAGACTTAGTGTCATGTACTTCGTTTGAATTTTAGCTTTGCTCAATTTATCACTACATACATGTACATATGTTTTTGATTTGAATTTTATGAAAATCATATTAATGACCCTGTAAATCTTTTAGGTTATAAGATATAAAACTCGTTGCAAATGAAATCTCAATCTCAAATATTGATATCCTTTCACTAGCATTTCAGAAATAGTTAGCGTTACTAGAATATAATGCACGTAGATCACAGGCTCAATTAGTTTTAAAATGCTGCTTTGTAGGGCTTCAGCAGGTCTAGACTTTCAATCATGTTTACTATTCCTAATAAGCCGCATTACTGGAACATGCTGAAAATGATGATATACATATATATATATATATATATATATATATATATATATATATATATATATATATATATATATATATATATATATATATATATATATATATATATTGTTGATGCAAAGTTGACCCAGCTTCATATTTTTAAAAAAGAAAACAAAGTTTCTTGCATTGACCGAACATGTTTCAGAATGTTAACATTCCATCTTCAGCGGTAAAACCTGAATACAATAGCAATGGGAGTTTATATACAAAATGCGGGAAATGAACAAATGAGAGCGATAAAAAGAGTTCAAGTCACCAGTAGCTGTCTGACCATGGCACCGACCTAGAGATTGCATTCTGCAATTACAATTTCAAGTACAGTTGTACTGAACTGTTTCTTTCATTAGAGAGATAATTTGTATTGTTCTTCAGAATAATAGATTCCAGAAACAACTGATTTCTAGATTTGCCAATAATCGAGAAATTTTCACTTTTAGGTGGATGATCATGCATCGAAACCTGAGTAGGAGAGGGATAGCCCTTCAAGTGCTCACTTATACGAATGGCAAGATGGCGCCTCGTGGAGCCGATGTATCGCATTGGGTAGCGATCACACGTGTATAAATACACCACATTAGATTTGACACCATTCGCAATTTTATCTTTGTAATTGAAATAGTTTTGGATTTTATCAGTAACAAAAACAGGAACAATTTTCACTTTATCAGAAAGATCAATGTTGATGTTTTTTATCCTCCTTTTCAAGTCATTGCATTTACTCTCAATGTAAGGAACAGTCCAGTAAACACTATTGGAAGTCTCCCTGTCAGACACTGTTTTGTGGAGAGATTGGTTCATTTCAGTTTGCCTTTTGATCCGTTCTATAACCCGTTTTTCATAGCCATTTCTCAGAAAAATGTCAGAAATCGGCAGCCTTATTATAATTTTCTGCATTTGAGCAAATTTTGTAAGCACGCGAAAATAGAGCGCGCATAGCTGCAACCTTGTACGTAAATGGCGCTGAGGAACACGAAGGTATATAGATACCAGTGTTGGTTTCTTTCAAGTGATGGGAAACGTCAAAGTTCCCTTGATCAATTTTAATTTTAGTATCAAGAAAAATCAAGCTATCAGAGCCACGTTCCATTGTGAAAGTGATATCTTTATCAATGCTATTCAAAAAATCTAAAAACTGTTCGCCGTCTGTTTCAGCTCTAAAAATGGCAAAACAGTCATCCACATACCTACAATAAAACTCTGGTTGGCAGATAGACAATTCTGAGAAACGACTTTCAATAAGGTCCATGGCAAAAGATGCCATGGTCGGGGCAAGCTTGGAGCCCATCGGCATCCCGTCAATTTGGTAAAAGAGTTGCTCATTGAAACTAAACAGAATATTGGAGCAAGCAATTTCTAAAAGATTTTTTAAGGCAACTTTTGAAATAGGAAAGTCCTCAAAATCGATCATGGACAACATATGATTGATGGTACGAGTAACCGGAATGCAAGTAAAAAGATTTTTTACATCAAAGCTGTAGAGTTTACAATCCTGTAAATTTTGAATATCCAGAGATTTTAGAAGATTCACGAAGTGGAAGGTATCTTTCAAGTTATACTTCTTTGGAATGTGAGGTTTTAGAATTTCATCTAAATAACTCGACAAATTGGAAAGATACGAATTGCGCATGTTTAAAATAGGGCGATACGGGGGATTCCGTTCGTCTTTATGTACTTTGGGAAGACCGTACAATCTAGCGGGCTGCGATCCACACGACTTCACAGTGTTCAAAACAGAGTCACTGATTATTTTTTTGGCTTTGAGAGCTTGCAATTTGCGGTTTAAGCGTTCCTCTTCTAAGATAAATGGATCTTTCTTGGATCGCTTATCGAATTTATATGGCTTAAATTTCAAATTATCTTTCAAGATTTCACTAAGTTTGTCATCATAAAACTTGCGATCAACGATAAGGACTCCGTTGCCTTTGTCAAAACGGGAGATGACAATATTTTTATCATTGGCTAATTTCCGCAGAGATTTGAAATGACGAGCCCATTTAGCAGAATATTTCTGCTTAGTGAAATAATTTTTGAAAATACTACGGATACTAAAAATAAGATCATCGTTCACAACTCCGTATGGTAAGAGACGATGAACAAAAGCTTCGGCTTCAGCTTTTTGAACGTCTATGTTGATCTTTCTATGCGGAATTGGCATCGATAAGCCAAGAGAAAGAATTTCTTCCTCTTCAGTGGATAATTTTACAGAAGAAAGGTTGATAACAGAAGAAGAAGTCTTCTGCGAGTTCTTCAGCGTAGGTCTTTGCTGATTCAATAAGCTGCTCATTTTTTTAGCATGAATGTTAGAAACGCGCTTCTGTACCCTCAAAAGCGTATCGTCCATGATCGCATTGATAAGAATCTTATCTCTCTCACAGTATTGTTTAGTAAGATCAGTCAGTTTGTCACTTTTGGCCTTATGATCTTGTATGGCCTTACCAACTTCTTTCCGCAGTTCTTTGGTCAGTATCTTTCGTATTTGCTGCTTCGAAGATTTTAACGGTGCAGGTATTTTGAAATTGAGGAATTTTGGAATGACACTATGCTCCAGACATCCCCGGAGAAATTTCACTCTCCAATCCGCTCTCAGACATTTGTCTCCCTGGCGAGTGATGAGTTTCAGCTGCGCTTGAAATTGTGGGCAGACGGTTGAAGCTGGGTCAACTTTGCATCAACACTATAAAGTCAACCGTTCATAATTCCATTCATAATTAGCATTTGTCTTCTTTTTTTGATGAGAACTTTTACCTTCTGCTTATTGCTGAATTGACATATTTCCTTTTGTTATGACATTGTCGACCCATGTTGTCAATAGGAATGGATCAGTAGCGGCTACTGACATTCGGTTGCGTTTACTGCATGTGCATGCATGTACTAATTGATAAGATGAATTCGATAACCAAATGTCAGCTTGATAATTTAGATATTGACAAAATGGCTCCTAAGAAATAATAATGGATGGTGGTTATTGCGAATTCATGTAATTGAATTTTTGCGAAAAATTTTTTTTAAGAATAATCAATGGTGAAACGTAGTTGCTGTCGAAAAATTTTGCTTGTTGCAAGCATGCACTTAATTGCCGTTTGAATTGCTGCGTTGCAGCTGTTCATTTTGCTGAAACTGCAGAGAACATATAGGACTGTTAGTTTCTCCCGAAAGACATTAGGCGATCTTGGTCAAGTTTTGATAAGAGCGGCATTAAGTCTGAGTGATCATGAAATTCGCCTGAAGATGACTGGCTGGACCGGTCGAAGGGCCTCTCTTATTAAAGCATTATAGCCAACAACGGTGCTTTTTGGGCCTCCCTCACCTGGAATTATATATGGATCACTCGAGCCCATTATTTGCTGGATTGAAATATAATGTTGTAATTCGATGGTATTTGTAGGCCTGCGAAAATTTCGTGGAGCTGCGAAAAAAATGGAAAAATCTCCGGCCCGATCACTGGTTGCATCGTCATTCGTCAGCGATCTTCTCGTGCTCCTAAAGTCTCACTAGTAGTAAGCAAAACTCCACTTCTGGACCGCGCAAGATGGCCGCCATCGAAGAATTTTCGCTGACGTCCCCCCCCTCTGGAACGACAGAGGTTGTGGCCTGTCGTGGTGTGCCGGCTAGGTTGGTCCACGTTCACAAAATGTTCGCTGACTCCCCCCCCCTCAAAAAAGACAGAGTGTGAGACTCGGGTGTGTTGGTCTCGTGTGGGTTGACGTGGCCGACCGCCTAGGTTGACGTGGCCGACCGCCTAGGTTGACGTGGGCGACCGTCTAGGTTGTCGTGGTGGAATGGTGAAACGGACTTTAGATTCGTGATCAGCGTAAAATTCTGCATCGGTATGGTGAATTTGAAGTCAATCGGCGAGAAAAAATGTTTCTTCAAAATTTTGACAGAGTTAGAATTTTGGACGTTTTTGGGCTGTAGCGTCAAAACGAAGCATCGGATGGGACAACGGAGGCCAGATTCGGATTCAGCGTGAAATTCTGCATCGGTATGGTGAATTTGAACGCAATCGGAGAGAAAAAATTTTCGCTGACGTCCCCCCCTGGACGGATTTTGTCGTGCAATAGCTCGTTTGAAAGCTAAGAGTGAGACAAATTCACTGAAAGAATCGGCTTGTTCATATCTGTCTTCGTTTAGATGTGAGACGCCATTTAAGATTTTGGGACATTGGCGAAAAACGACAGAGTTAGAATTTTGGACGTTTTGGGCTGTAGCTTCAAAACGAAGCATCGGATTGGAAAACGGATTTCAGATTTGGAATCAGCGTGAAATTCTCTATCTGTATGGTGAGTTTCAAGGCAATCGGAGAGAAAAAGTTTCGCTGACGTCCCCGCCCCCCTCTCTGGGGAGAGCTAGCTTCGATCTTAGCTTCCAGTGGACTGATTTAGTCGTGCCATAGCTCGTTTGAAAGCTAAGAGTGAGACAAATTCACTGAAAGAATCGGCTTGTTCATATCTGTCTTCGTTTAGATGTGAGACGCCATTTAAGATTTTGGGACATTGGCGAAAAAAGTTAGAATTTTTGCGATGGCTGCCTACTGTAGAGCCAAAACGAAGCATCGGATGGGAAAACAGAGGCCAGATTTGGATTCAGCGTCAAATTCTACATGGAAATGGTATATTTCCAGCTCAATCGGACCTGTAGAATCGATGATAGAAGCGTTTTAAGTGTTTGGATGATGGATATTACGTCATCAGCTGATCGCCACACACTATATAAGCTGGGAACCGAGAGAGACTTGTCATTAAGACGAGAGCGATTGTCAGAGGTAGTTCGTCTCTCTGAGCTCCGATGATAGCTTCGGACATTCCAAATCCCGGGTTTCTGTAAGAAACCGACTTAGAAAATTTCATTGCTGATATCAGCTAAGGCGTCAGACTTAGAGGTTCGCCAGGAGATGGCCTTCGTCTCCAGGCCATAAAAGACTCCAAAACTTTAAAGGCTTGTAACTTTGCTTCTTCAAGTCCGTTTGACTTGATTCAAAAAAGGTTCGGTCGCTATTGACCTGCCCTAAGTGATAGACTACTTACAAAATTTCATCAGTAGTGCTGAAAAGTTGAAAAATTTAAATTCACTATTTTTGGAGGTTTTCTGGGGTTTTCGTCCCTGCTGAAGTCAATGAAAGCATTTTTAATGATGTCTGAGCCAGTCTTCTCATGGTATAAGCGGCTTTTCACTGAAAGCGAGCAAGACACGGAGAGTTTTGCTGTAATATTCCACTGACAGGGTGTTCCTTCGGGACGGCGGACGATGCCGTAGTGATAAGTGTGGCAAGGGAGTGTGTCATATTTTAGACCGAAACCGCTGGGACAACTCATGTCTCATGTTGGGCATTTGACACAGTTCTCAACGTAGCACTTTGAACGCCAATCGGTTGAGTCTTAGCTATCTTGTCATGGGTGGCCTCTAAACATCTCCATTGCAAAACGCTGGTGAATCAAGCTCTCTACGGCTTGCTATCAAGCTGCTCAAAGTCTGTCAACCTCTTACCAACTCTACAGGTTTTCATGTCTGGCGAATACTATCATTAAGTTGAATCTGCTATCAGTCAACTTGAACGTTGCAAATGAAGTTCGGTGTAATACTTCCTTTCGACGGGCGTTCCTGTAAAGGGCGGCGGTGAAACCCGTAGCTATGTATACCGCAAGGGACATTCGGCAATGGTCAATCTTGTTAAACCTCTCTGCGTCATGTTTGCAAGTGATTGCCTCTGTCTCAACGTAGTATGCATTCGCGCCAGGGCGACATTGGTCGGCCGCCGTGGTGCTTCGGGTCTGAGTCCCCCCCCCTCTGGAACGATAGTGTCGTGGTGGACTTGGGCGACCGCCAGGATTAGTCTTGAGGCTATAGTGTGTGATGTTTTTGGTGCAATCTGCTGAATGTTGGGTTGTAAAATGGGTTGTTTCGAGTGGAAGGAGTGGTCGGATGAGAAAACGGAGGTCGGATTCGTGTTCAGCGTGAAATTCTGCATCGGTAGGGTGAGTTTCAAGTCAATCGGTGAGAAAAAATTTTTCTTCAAAATTTTAACAGAGTTAGAATTTGGGACGTTTTGGTGTGTAGCGCCCAAACGAAGCATCGGATGAGAAAACGGAGGCCAGATTCGGAATCTACGTGAAATTTTGGATTAGGAAGGATGTTTCCAGCGAAATCGGAGAGAAAAAATTTTCACTGACGTCCCCCCCCCTCTGGACAGCTTGCTTCGATTTTGGCTTCCAGTGGACGGATTTTGTCGTGCGATAGCTCGTTTGAAAGCTAAGAGTGAGACAAATTCAGTGAAAGAATCGGCTTGTTCCTATCTGTCTTCGTTTAGATGTGAGACGCCATTTAAGATTTTGGGACATTGGTGAAAAACGACAGAGTTAGAATTTGGGACGTTTTGGGCTCTAGCTTCAAAACGAAGCATCGGATTGGAAAACGGATTTCAGATTTGGAATCAGCGTGATGTTATTGTCCAATGAGGATCATCATCCAATGAGAATCAAGCATTTCTTTATAAATAGCGAGCCTTCCACAGTGAGAATCATTCCATCGTTGAATCACACGAGTGACGGACGCACATTTTCTCTCTCTCTCTAGTTCCCTGTTCTATTATCCAACTAAAATGGTAAGTCGCTACTTCCCTCCCTCTCCTCCCTTGAACGTAAACTTAATACAATCTTTTTTCATTTTCAGGCATCTACTCCATCTGCTGCACTAGTTTTGGTGACGGTCCCAGGTCGAAATTCCACACTTTGGAAAATTTTCGAAATTTTACCCATACAAAGTCACTCTGACACTTAGGATTTTTTCAGGTAAGCGAGCTCCGACCTAAAATCTTGTAACCGCTCTAACTTTTGAACGAAGACAGATAGGAACAAGCCGATTCTTTCACTGAATTTGTCTCACTCTTAGCTTTCAAACGAGCTATCGCACGACAAAATCCGTCCACTGGAAGCCAAAATCGAAGCAAGCTGTCCAGAGGGGGGGCGACGTCAGCGAAATTTCAGAATTTGATGAAAAATGTTTTGGTGACGGTCCCAGGTCGAAATTCCACACTTTGGAAAATTTTCAAAATTTTACCCATACAAAGTCACTCTGACACTTAGGATTTTTTCAGGTAAGCGAGCTCCGACCTAAAATCTTGTAACCGCTCTAACTTTTGAACGAAGACAGATAGGGACAAGCAGATTCTTTCAATGAGTTTTTCTCACTCTTAGCTTTCAAACGAGCTATGGCACGACAAAATCCATTCACTGGAAGCCAAAATCGAAGCGAGCTGTCCAGAGGGGGGGGGACGTCAGCGAAAATTTTTTCTCTGCGATTTCGCTGGAAACATCCTTCCTAATCCAAAATTTCACGTAGATTCCGAATCTGGCCTCCGTTTTCTCATCCGATGCTTCGTTTGGGCGCTACACACCAAAACGTCCCAAATTCTAACTCTGTCGTTTTTTCGAAAAATGTTGAAAATTTTTTCTCTCCGATTGACTTGAAAATCACCATACATATAAAGAATTTCACGCTGATTCCAAATCTGAAATCCGTTTTCCAATCCGATGCTTCGTTTTGAAGCTAGAGCCCAAAACGTCCCAAATTCTAACTCTGTCGTTTTTCACCAATGTCCCAAAATCTTAAATGGCGTCTCACATCTAAACGAAGACAGATAGGAACAAGCCGATTCTTTCACTGAATTTGTCTCACTCTTAGCTTTCAAACGAGCTATCGCACGACAAAATCCGTCCACTGGAAGCCAAAATCGAAGCAAGCTGTCCAGAGGGGGGGGGACGTCAGCGAAAATTTTTTCTCTGCGATTTCGCTGGAAACATCCTTCCTAATCCAAAATTTCACGTAGATTCCGAATCTGGCCTCCGTTTTCTCATCCGATGCTTCGTTTGGGCGCTACACACCAAAACGTCCCAAATTCTAACTCTGTCGTTTTTTCGAAAAATGTTGAAAATTTTTTCTCTCCGATTGACTTGAAACTCACCATACATATAAAGAATTTCACGCTGATTCCAAATCTGAAATCCGTTTTCCAATCCGATGCTTCGTTTTGAAGCTAGAGCCCAAAACGTCCCGTTTTTCACCAATGTCCCAAAATCTTAAATGGCGTCTCACATCTAAACGAAGACAGATAGGAACAAGCCGATTCTTTCACTGAATTTGTCTCACTCTTAGCTTTCAAACGAGCTATCGCACGACAAAATCCGTCCACTGGAAGCCAAAATCGAAGCAAGCTGTCCAGAGGGGGGGGGACGTCAGTGAAAATTTTTTCTCTCCGATTTCGCTGGAAACATCCTTCCTAATCCAAAATTTCACGTAGATTCCGAATCTGGCCTCCGTTTTCTCATCCGATGCTTCGTTTGGGCGCTACACACCAAAACGTCCCAAATTCTAACTCTGTCGTTTTTTCGAAAAATGTTGAAAATTTTTTCTCTCCGATTGACTTGAAACTCACCATACATATAAAGAATTTCACGCTGATTCCAAATCTGAAATCCGTTTTCCAATCCGATGCTTCGTTTTGAAGCTAGAGCCCAAAACGTCCCAAATTCTAACTCTGTCGTTTTTCACCAATGTCCCAAAATCTTAAATGGCGTCTCACATCTAAACGAAGACAGATAGGAACAAGCCGATTCTTTCACTGAATTTGTCTCACTCTTAGCTTTCAAACGAGCTATCGCACGACAAAATCCGTCCACTGGAAGCCAAAATCGAAGCAAGCTGTCCAGAGGGGGGGGGACGTCAGTGAAAATTTTTTTCTCTCCGATTTCGCTGGAAACATCCTTCCTAATCCAAAATTTCACGTAGATTCCGAATCTGGCCTCCGTTTTCTCATCCGATGCTTCGTTTGGGCGCTACACACCAAAACGTCCCAAATTCTAACTCTGTTAAAATTTTGAAGAAAAATTTTTTCTCACCGATTGACTTGAAACTCACCCTACCGATGCAGAATTTCACGCTGAACACGAATCCGACCTCCGTTTTCTCATCCGACCACTCCTTCCACTCGAAACAACCCATTTTACAACCCAACATTCAGCAGATTGCACCAAAAACATCACACACTATAGCCTCAAGACTAATCCTGGCGGTCGCCCAAGTCCACCACGACACTCTATCGTTCCAGAGGGGGGGGGACTCAGACCCGAAGCACCACGGCGGCCGACCACGACACTCTGCCGAGCCAGAGGGGGGGGGACTCATCGATGGCGGCCATCTTGCGCTATCTGGTGTTTGTCACTTCCTTACTACTGACAGGTGCCATCATATTTTTCCATTGTCCTCACAGATATGATTCCTTTGCTCAAAACAAATGAACTTCACTTAAGGCATAGAAATTAACAATACCATAGAAAGTCCTAGAATGGAAATTGCATGAATTACGGCACACGCCGGGGGAACTTAGTTGGGGCAAAATGCAACTTGTGCGATCTGGCTTCCATGTTTTTTGATTGACATTTATATTTATCAGGCCAATTTTTGATCTGGATTGTTGGCCCTTGTCCAACGACCATGTACTCAAAAGCAGTAGTGAATTTACAAAATGCTGCGCCGACAGGATGACAAAGAAGGAAATCCTTTTAACGTTCTGTACGTTCATCATTTTGAAATGTCGCTCCTATAATCTATCAAGAGTATAATCAGATTCTTATGCAACTTGTAATGTCGATTTACAGAACATGCATAACTCCAGCTTGAAATCAGAGGCCAAGAAATCTTACAGTATTCATTTTACTTTAAAGGGTTCCCTTGTTCACTAAATTTGAATAATTTTCAAAATCTCCACATGCATTCGAATATCAGCTTCCAAAATATCGCATGTGTCAATGATTAATTGAAAAGTTCCGGTGACATTTCATTTATTTGAGAAATGATTGTCTTTAAAGAAACTTTTAATGTGTTTATTCCAGAAAAGCGCCAGTTTTCTTAACCACTAGAAGGAGAAATTATCCAATAATTAGACACGTGTGTGAAGTTAGCCGTACCAATATCCGTACCACATCGAAAATCGCGTGTGCCACTCTCAAAATCAGCATCTACACATAATTTTAGAGTGTGCCAGCTTGTGCCACCAGTAATTTTTCAAAATAATGCAGCAGTTTGCGAGAAATCGTCCATCAAAACTTCGAGGTGGTACGGATGTGAAGTTAGCCGTACCAATTTACAGAAAAAATCTTCAATCGCAATCTTTATGAATTTTTCAACACACATGGACGTCTAAAATAACACGTCTAAAACATGTGCCACACACTACTTTGTCAAATTCACAATACTTACTGAGAAAATGGACAAAATGACCTCAAAGTGGTACGGATGTGAACGGGGGGGGAGGGAAGCCGTACCACTTGTGAAAATCGCGTGTGCCACTCGAATCAACACACCGAATACACTTATTGGAGTGTGCCAAGCTTGTGCCATCCCTCAGACAAGCCCCTAACTCTGCGTAGAATCCGCACAAAATGCG
>CAJQUW010006080.1:0-19870 GCA_907163375.1 Prostheceraeus crozeri | reverse complement strand
TGGCGGACGCCGAAATGTCTGGTCGGGGGGGGGGATGAGTGGTGTTGTACTCAAGCATCAAACAGGTGCCTCAATGCTCTAGTTGACTAAATCCGCAATTCAAATTCAGGCAAAACGAACGGCATTATGTTTTAACAATGCAACAGTCCATAAATTTACATCGATCTCTGTCAAATAAGCTTATTTAGTTGACAAACAATTTGTTCTTATAGCATAGATAGTCTTGTTATCAGCAATGATTTCCGTTCAGCCCTATATTTCCTAGAATCCATTGAGCAAATCTCACTAAGGCAAGAAATTTGACCTGTAATATGGGGCCTATTCATGGGGCCGTAAGGCACGTTAATTTGGTAAGTGGGCTAGTCCTTTACAAATCATTAATTCCTTTAAAATGACAATGATAATCGTGTATTGATTAACGCAATAATGTTTTCATCATGGACGATTCACTTGTGCGCTTATTGAAGCAGCTATAGCTTACCATGTGCATCTGTCAATACTATGTAATTTATGTTTAAACCTGATTTTCCTTAGGAATTTTATAAATCTGATGTGAAGAGCAAATTACTTCCGTTCCATTTTTTGTGTATTCTTCGTGGACAAACTCAATCGCTGAACAAAATCTAGTTTTGGATGAAAACAAATTGGCTTGTGAGACTTGCTGCTGTAACGTGTAACCTTCCAGCGACTTCCTCAAAAGTACCTGGGAAATACAAGTTCAAATTTTACCCCTAAATTTGAACTACTTCCGACGATGAGACGCCCGGGGCCTCAATCTGACCTCATGATCCCGAGCTGCGGTCGAATCGATCGCAACCTCTTAAAACCTTCCGTCTCCACATCTCAGGGTACGGTCCCTTCTCAGATGGCAAGCCGATCAGGGTACCTGCTAATTTCTCCAGACTGTAGAACTGTCAAAGTTGGTTGCTTCTCGAACACTACACACCAGACCAAGGTGTCCATCCTGCCGGACGAAGTAGGGGACGGAGTTGTCTTAAACTTGCTATTTAAAACATAACAGTAAAGTGGTGGCCAGCCGTCACCTTGGGGTCATTCCTACTTCTCATGGCACATCGTCGGTGGTACACTAAGCCCTTGGAGTTCTATTCTTTCCTCCGGCGATCGCTTCACCGATAGCGGAGCTCTTTCCCGCTTTGCCACCAAAGAGGAACACACCCACAGCAGTTAACCCGGGGCCGAGGTCCCGCACCAGCCCGCCCACGACACTACCACCCCGAATCACGGACGACCGGAGTTCAGTCGGAATCTGCTTGGTCAGAAACGACGCAGCGACAGGGCTTCTGGTGCCGCCTGAGCGGGGCTATAACACCCCATACTGTATTGTACCACCGACCTTGAATGTTTGAATGTAATCAAGTTCAATCATTTTCATCTTCAAAATTTGAATGCTTCTTTTAAATCAAAAGTAACCAATGATGAAGGACAGATAGGGATGAAAGTTTGCAACGAAAAGTTGCTAGCAGTAATTCACCAACTTGGCTCTCCTCTGCAGTTAGACATCGTTTTATAAAGCTAGAGCAAAGACACGGAATAAGTGCGAGAATGTGCAAAATCATGTGTTCTCATTGGAAATTCAGGAACAAGTGGATCCACCCATACTTAGCTCACTCGCCACACTTCCTCTCTTCGCCTCGCACCCCGCTCCGCGTTTTAATTATTCGGTTGGTTCGTCAGTCCAGAATCCACTTATAATTCAACCTTAATCGAAATCTTTGCCGACGTTGATCAGGAATTAACATCTTCAAATTACATACGAATTCCAAAGTGGATAAACTTCTAAAATCGCGGGACAATTAAAAAAAAAAAAAACAAAACTACAGGTCACCTGCACCTCGCGCTGCGCCTTGTGTGTGCGTCAAGAGATGACTACAGTTTAATGTAAGTACAAAAAAAAACTCTGCAAACTTCTGAACATCTGCAGAGGAACCTCTTCATAATTCCTTGGTCTAAGGTTCTCTCTTCTTCTCGCTTCTCCTCGGCTCGTTCTCTCTTCTTCTGTTCTCTCTCACTCTCTTCGCTCCTCCCTCTTCTCTGCTCTCTCCTCCCTCGCCGTTTTTTTTTTTTTTTTTCCCCTTAATTTTCTAGTCTCCCTTCGCACTTTTGTCCTCTCTTCCATGGGTTGTCTCCCCATCTTTCTCCCCCTCGCTTGAAAATGTTCTTCTCCATTCTCCCAGCAATGTCTATTCTCGCATCGTCCTCCATGCTGATCAAAAGAAATCCAGATGTTTGTTATAATTTATCCCACAAAGAAAAAACTGGGACCAAATATGTCCAACAAGACAAGAAACGAACTACGGATCAAAGGATCAATCTTTACACAATTACTTTGTTACAAGTGTACTTGGTAAATGAACGAATCTCAAATACGAATTGCCAAAATGGTATTGCTTCTTACATGGACAATACCCAACATAATCCAAGTTTTTGAAAAGGGGGGCTGGCTGTGGTGGGGGGGTGGGCGGATGCCATCCCCGGGCAATAAAATTCCCCCCGCCCCCTCCCCTCTTGCGGTCCGGCCAAGGAAAAAGAATGCACGCGCGACCACTATAACTGCCCTATAAAATGAATTCAAACCAAAAAAAGATCGGAAGACTCTTAATCAAATCCATCAAATTTCAATAATTTCACGGAGTCTGAAAAGGTAAGAGCAGCTTATGTTCCCCCACACAAACCGTCTGAATTTAATATGATTTATGGGATTATGAAGAGTTTTTAAATAATGAAAAATTAACTAAATATTCATCCAATGAATAAAATACTATTAAAAAAATACTAATGGTGTAGCGGCGGGTCGGTTCCAAAAATCAAGGAAAAAAAAGACCCCCCTGGAAAGAAAACAAGATAGCATGTTCTCTGGATTCCACTCCCCTCCACACCCCCCCTCTTTTTTTTTTTTTTTTTTTTTTTTTTTTATTTTTTTTCTTTTTTTTTTTTTTCTCTTTTTTTTATTTTTTTTTTTTTTTTTTGGATGGTCTTCGCGTCGTTGCCCTCCCTTTTATTCAATTTTTGTCATTTCTCCATTTCCAGCATACAATCCACTCATTCCCAGCATATTAAACATTTTTATAATTTTTTTTTTTCCATTTTTTCCCATTATTTTGTTTTTTCTTTTTTTTTTTTTTTTTTTTTATTCTTATTTTTCTGCTTCTTCTCGCACAGTCATTTGTCATCTTTAATCGAGCAAAGAAATAGTTAATTAGTGATGATTAACAATTAAGTTCTATGCGAGATATCGTATGATGGAAATTAGCCCTAAATTACGAAACGCTTGTCATGCGTTGCTCATATTCCACAAAAATAACAAATTCGAATGCTCAAAATCAATCGGTGTGGAGGGGGCAATGTAAGAAAAGAGAAGCCTATCTATCGGAAATATTCTTTTTTCTTCCCTCTCAAGGAAGGAAAGAAGGTGCATCTTCTTCAGTACCCCGACACCCCGGGCATGAGACGGCGAAACTTGTGCAGCGAGGGACTTTTTCTTCCCCTCGTACCCCTCAAATCACAATCAAATCCAAAAACACTTCCAAACACTTCTCTGCAATGTAAGGCTCAAGTAGAGGGAGAAAGGTGGTGAAGGGAGAAGATAACGAGAGAAAGAGAGGAGTGAGGATGGTGAGTGAGAGGAGAGAGGGGGACGAGCCGTTGTCAAAACAAAAGGGAAGGAGCAGAGGAAAGGGAAAGCGCTATACACCATTTATACTCAACATAAAAACCTATAAACAAAAAAAAACCCTAAAAAATATAAAAAAAAATACCAAACCACACAAACAAAAAAACCTCAAATAGAAATAAAATACAAAAAATACTAAAAAATATACTAAATGGTACATACAAAACCACACCCCCCCATACCTAAAAATTAAACACCAAAAAAAACAAACAACTCTTTAGGCTCAAATGAAAATGTTCAGTAACGAGAATTCATTGACATTTTCATAATAAGCAATAAATCTCAATTGTAATTGCATACATTTTTTAATTCAGACAGGGGGGCATTGGAGGGTAGGGCCCTCTCCGTTAGTTCATTGTTTCGTTTGCCATTTTAGAAGATTAATGTTAGATTTTTCACAACTCACGATTTTCAAAAAAAGGTCGGACCGATGCATTGTCAGCACCTTAAAAATTTCATCATCAGCACCCCTTTTCCTACTGCCTACCGATCTAAAAATGCATGAGTTTTGAAGATCTATTGAGGTTTGTTTTCCCTTTGGCCCTCTTAGGAATTCGCAAAACAATGAAGGGCCTTTGTGGTTGGTCTTTTTGTTGCTGTGTTAAGTGTGTGTGGTCCTTCCAATCCTTCCAAAATCCAATCCCAAAATGAGAATATTCCTGTTACGAAAAGTTTTCTCCTTTAACTACATAATTTTAATAATGATCCACATATTTGACTTTTGTTTTTTTTGTTTTGTTTATTTTTTTTTTGTTTGTGCCATATTCAAGATTAATCATCATCGCATATGAAACGAAGAAAGCTAATGGATGGATGCAATAGAAATTAGCCTAGTGGTCCAAGTGTATTTCTCAATGAGATCTATATGTATATGCATGCTTGAATTTTTGCAAATGAGCGGTAAGCTATAGTTGGAGACTAATAATTTTGATGTGACTTGAAATATATTCTTGAGAACTGCTTAAACGTGAACTGGCTGCGGACAGTTAAATTATGTGTAACAATTGGAATTTCATTTTTATTAAATTATTGCATGTAATCCATCCACCGCTTGCGATATGCAAGCGCAGTCTACATGCGTGCTTAATTTGATATAGATAACAAGGCGGACAGAGCTTTACAAGAATTTTCTGATATTTGTCTTTTTTGAGTTATTCGTCATTGGGTTCTAATTCATTAAATCCATGTACTGAACATAAATATCTAATCTCCTATCTGGATTGAGCTTCAGGAGGTTCCATTTATTTTGGTCGGGTCACTATATTTGGTATGAGAATTGTGCAAAAATTTCAATTATTGTCTCAATAGCCTACTTTACTTTGAGTACTATAAGCTACACTCCGAGTACAAGAAAAAAACTGTTTTGGGTTAGTGTTCGTCGTAGTTTGTTTTTTGTATTTTTTTTTGTTTTGTTTTTTGTTTTTTGTTTTTTTTTTTTTGTGTTGTTTGTTTTTATTTGATTTTTTTTTTTTTTGTGTTTTTTTTTTTTTTTTTTTTTTTTTTTTTTTTTTTTTGTTTTTTTTTTTGTTTGTCGTATTTCCGAAACCACCAAAATCGTATAATAAATTGAACGTTAATAAAATATCATATTGATTACAAATTAGTTTTTGTGCAAGTACGTTTTATACTCTAAAATTTAAAAAATTTAAATAAAATTTAAAAATCAATATTATTCAGTTTATATTTATTTAAAAAAAAAAATTCATTGAATTAATTCTTGTATTTTCTTCCCATTTCATATTCTCATATATTAGTTCAAAAATAAAATTAAAAAAAAAATAATAAAAGAATCATATATATCATTCGCCTCATATTCTAAATTTAGTCAAGTAGGGAGAGGGGTTTTAGAGTAGTCAAGTAGGAGTAGCGGCGGGGGGACGTAAGGAACGGACGGGCCCTCCCTACATTCAAGAATCGTGATGCCGAGCAAACACAACCACCAGCCACCACCACACACGCAACACGAGTGTGGGGGAAAAGAGATCACCCCCACCCCGACAGGAGCAACGAGCGTTTACTTTCTTGAGCGTTTCTGTGTATATTATCCGTTCCACGTACTGAATAGTTAACATATCGTCATTCATTTCATACTCATTAAATATTCCAAATATAAAATAGACACATCAATACAACAATCAAAAAAAACCCAACCCAACTCCAATAAACCTAATAAACCAAAACCCCAAAAAAAAAAACAAACCACCCCCAAAAAAAAAAAAAAAACACCATAAACCAAAAACAAACAAATCTCGTTCCAATAAAAAAAACAAAATAAAAAAACCCCTCATAAAAGTAAAAATACAAAGTCAAAGGAAATTTATTTTTGAGTGGTAATTACCAAAACACAATTTGGAGATGCAAAGAAAGTCCCCCCCCCGCCCCCCCCCCCCCCCAAGCCCCCCCCCCCCCTCCCCCCCCCATGGAGATAATCCTTTAGTTTTCAATCCCCCCTTCCCAAAGTCCCCCCCCCCCCCCCCCCCCCGGCCCCCCCTCTCCCCCCCCCCCCCTCCCGGTTTTCCTGGACAGACAAAAAGCTATCTTTAGCAAAATACGGTAGCAGCTTTTTTGGAAAAAAAAAAAAAATTATTAAAATAAAATATAAAAAAAATCTAAAAAAAAAATAAAAAAAAATCCCTATCTATCAAAAATCCTACAACCCTACCTAACTATTCCTAATCTAACTAAAACCCAAAGTCCATAAAATACATCTCTAAAAAAATTTTTTTAAAAAAATCCGAAAATATCCGAAAAATAACTTCACCTTAATATAAGCCGCTTACGAAACGAAGCTTTTTTAAAATTTAAATAAATCCGACCCAAAAGCAAGTGTGGGCCCCGCCTAAATCTTATCCTAACCCTACCTATTGAATTTTTTAAAATAAAAAATCCCTTAAAAAAAAATAAATCCTACAAATATAAAATCCTTAATTTTAATCCACCTATTTTTTTAAAAATATCATAATAAATAAGCTTTGTTTTTTAAAAACATCCGACTAAATACTCCAAAACCAAACAAGAGATAAAGCCAAGATAGTGGGGGGGGTGGGTGGGGGCCAAGTGAAGGAAGAGAAGGAAATTTTTTTTTTTTTTATAAAAAATTAAAATCCTACTCTCTAAAAAAATTTAAAAAAAAATCCTCTAAAACTCTATATATAATCCTAAATCCTGCTACCAAGGAGAGTGGGGGGGGGGAAGGTGGAACTAACTAAAATATATCCTACCAAAAAAATCCTATTAAATACCAAGTCCCTCTTACCATTGGGGGGGAAGAGTTGGGGGGGGGGGGGGGGAGAGTGGCGGGGGGCATAAAAAAAAAATAAAAAATCCTATACCAACGAAGGTGGTGTGTGGGGGGGTGGGGCAAAGCTTGGGTGGGGGGGGGGGAAAGATGAGCAAGTGGGTGGGGGGGGGGAGTAACCACACTAACGACAAAACAACAAACAACAGTCCAACAACACCAACACATAACGAAACATACGAAACAACACGAAAAAAAACAACACATCCCACACAAAACTACAAACACAACACAAACACAAGTAAACACCACAACACAAACTAAATAAAATAACGGAACAACACAAACACGAAACACAGCACAACAAATCACCTATAAACCACAACAATATACAATCGGACAACACACTAAAAAACAAAAAACCACACAAACACACACAACGAACACCACAAATTCCCAACACCAAACCAACAAACGAAATAAACCTACAACAAAAACGACGAACACAGAACTCACCAAACGACGATCACAAAACAAACAATAAATAACAAGATCCACAAATAACAAGACAAATACACAACTCAACCATCAACACACACAAAATAAAAATAAAACCACACAAAACACAAGAAAACACACCAAAAAATAAAAACATCACGATTCAAAGAACGCACAACACACAACGACACAACAAACACAAACATACACGAGGCACACACACACACAGACAACACAACAACACCAAAACAAAAACAAACATTACAACCATATAACAACGACGCAAACGGACTAACACACGGCATCTTTTAGTCGGATTGAATGTTTTTTCCTCTTGGTTGAAACTTAGATTGGAGAAAATGCAAGTTTGAAGCATACGATTGCATTTCGAGGGTACATAAAAAGGTTGTCTCCACATACCTCTGTTTCACACAGAAAGAGACGAACACAGGTCTTACATTTAAAAATTTTGAAAATTTTCCTTGCCCGTAAATGGATATAAACAATGTGGGCATTCGAGAGCACATTCGTGGTGGAATAAGATGTATACCACACTTTATGGAACCAGCGGTATGATTGTCTCGAGTTCGCGTCATAAGTTATGCAAAGTTTGTTCACTTGTAGATCGATCTACTCCAGCACCATAAATTTCATTATACTCCGACAGTGGGCTATTGACGAGGGGGGTCTTTTTTTAACGCGGCGAAAAAAGGGTATTTCTCTTTCTTCCACCTTTTAGAATTGCCACGCTGACAATCGGAAAGAGCAACTTTGTTTTTTGTGTCAATCATAAAAACAATTTTGCCTGTCCACGACTTTCTATCACAAAATTTTAGATAGGAATGTAGGTCGTCCGAACGCAAAAACTTTGGTCTCTCTAATACATTTACCACGGCCTCCTGTGAGCATGGGCGGGACAACACGGTTCGACGAAATAGTTGCCGACTACAAGCGTTCTTCGTGATAATAAAATCAATTGGCCAACCTGACACTGTTGATATCCATATTATCACACCAAAACAGTGTATCCTTTAAATCCAATAAATTCATCACAAAGATGAACAACCGATCTCGCTCCGAATACACTGAGACTAGAACAAGCGAGTCGCAAACTGATCATGATCGTGTGTCTTTACAATGTGGACATGAATCAAGTGTTCAATGTTCTTTCCAGAGTCACTCACGTCGCATTAAAAAAATAAATTCGATCTTCCGAAGCGCTCCTTTTCTTCGCCCGCATGTATTTTTTAAAAATACAGCCGACCTTTAATATATAAGTAAAGGACTCGGACTCCACAGGTCACATTCTCGAGATGGGACTATTATCACATCACGTTACAAATCGATACGAATCATCGTTATTCAAATGGGAATGAAGTCTTACGAAGACCTCTTCGCCAACCACGTTGATTTTGCATAATTTGCGAATCGAATAAAATGTAAGAATCAACGAGAAAACGGATCTCGTGTGAAGAGATAAAATTCTAAGTATAGTCGAGGATTGGTGATGTACGCAAATTAAATCATCAGTACTACAGTGATGTCAGTGAGGCTGGAGGCTTCCTCACGGAGACGCGCCATCAGCAGCGCTGAGCGATACCGATAAATTTCTTCATTTCGGCGAAAGAGTAAATCAGTCCAATAGCTAAAGCGAGATTGGGGCTTTAGAGTTTCTGTTTGAGATAGATCCGAAGCACTGTATATTTGTAAATTGCACAATACTACTGGTAAGATTAAGGTTGCCGTAATGAAAAAACTGAGAGCCATCTGTATTATGTCAAACATCACTTTTATTTGACAGCATTGCTTCGTCGTATGTTGTTCGAAGACCTGGGTTGCATCCGAGAAAGGGTGGGAGTCTCCGAGCGGACTATCGTTCGCTCTCTTCTACAAATTTCCCACGGACATGGTAATTTGAGCAGCAGTCGGGCGAGAAACGGAAGCGGAGGACACGAAGGGGATCCCTGAGAGTAGGTGGAGAATCAGCTTTGGCGAATGACGTAAAAAAGTACCAGGCTGATGGATGCGGCTCTGTCGGATCAAACATAGGCAACTGCGGTAGGACGGAGTCAGTTCAAGAGCATGTAAACTGATACTGAAGTTCATCAGAGTCGCTTTCACTAACAGTCATCTCTCATGTCGTCGTCACTGTTTAGGCAGATCAATTCCTGCAGTACGAGCCAGTGAATATCGGCTTGCAGTACATAAATAGTTAGTGTTCACCTAATCTCAGTTGGTTAAAAAATCCAGTTCTGAAGAATTCAGGGATGTATTAGCCAAATTTTAGCAAATAGCACTGTTTGAGATTAAAAGGGTTTCCTGCGTCAACGTTTGGATGACAAGTGACATGGTTTTGACGATAAGACGACACCGATTACGCCCCCAATGATAAAATGATGTTCCTCCAGCAAGTTTGATACAAACATTTCGTCCGTCAGGATCTTTCATCACTTTTACACGTTGTTTTACCGCTGAATTTCATGCTTGCAGAGGCAGGCCATGCTCGCATTGAATTGGACAAACGTCTTATGACTCGACCCTAGATTGCGACAGCATCCGCATGTGGAGGAATAATTTTTCAATACATTAGCCGCTCTGGTGAAATGGGTTATCAATGACATTTATTCTAAGGGGCGAGAATGTAGGCTAATAGGTGAAGTAGGTCTAATACTGTCCAATTACTTACGTCAGTCAGCCCAAACTGTTAAATATTCATTCAACATAAAGTATAAATTATTTTATTCTTCTCCTCGTCGATAATGCTTCACAATAACTGCTGAATAATACGACGTACCAGGGGAGAATTACCGACAACTTTTCATAAAGAGATTTGCGGCGAATCTCATTGTCCATTTTTAAATTAGGAATCGGGAGTTATCCAAAGTAATTGTAAAGTAATTGAAATGTAGTTGAAGAAAAATGGAGTAATTTGTAGGCCTAATGGTAATCAATTACATTTTTAAGCAAGAAATTTGCAATTGTATTCAATTACATTTCATGAGTTATTTACAAAAGTCTGTCTCTTCTACACCATTATAGATGTTGCCCTCAGATTTCATGATTTTGAATACTTCACGAATTTGTGCAAATTGAATAATTGTGAAACTGATACCCTCATTTGTTTTATTATCACGCGAACTACTTACGCGTGAATTGTTGAAGATGAATAAAGTACGCCAATTGTATAATATCTATGTAACAGTCCGTGTACGACTTCAAAACAAGGAACCTGCTCCCGAATTTTATATGAAGACAATGCAACTCTGAAAACGGCAGAAAAGTGACTTAAGCCCTTCTCATAGTATTATTGGAAAAAATGTTTCGCCAATTCACAATCAGCGAATAGACAGTTCGGTATCGCTGCTTCACTCTTTCACGAAACCCAGTGAGGAAGACACCGATTTCATCTTCTGAATGCCTTTTCTAGCTCTATGAATTTATGTAAAATCTAGGACGGCTTTATTGAACAGATATCTTCAATTAAAATAAAAAAGAGTCGGATATAAGGACTTTTTAATTGTGCTGCTATCAAGGAATTATGGTTAATTGATTAATGTGATAGAATGATTGCATTACTTGATTGGTACCATCGAATAATTGCAATTTAAATTGATTGATTTTGTTGTAATGGGGAAGGCACTTTGACTGATTTGCTTGCAATGCCGTCACAAGTCACTATCGTCGGAAAAACATCTCACTCTCAGTGATTCATTTAGATACTAAGCTTGCTAAATATATCTTCCTCACAACTGATCGCTTTTGGGATTTTATTCAGGAATTTTTCGATGCATCGATGCACCGAATAATTCCTGATACTAAGCGTTATTGCGTATTATAATCAATACTGCTATGACAACTTTTAAAACTCCTAAATGAATCTGTTATTGCACTTGCCATTAGTCATTCATTTTCTTCAATAATTAATTATCACTGTAATCATGACGCATGAAGTAAGTTTGTGATAAAATTTATCAATATTTACATCCAAGGCAGAATATAGCTTATATGTATTATGTACTATGGAAGTTACTGCAAACTTATAATAGCTCCATTTTGAATACATGTCAATGTTCGACACCATTCCTATTCTCTCCCTGCAAGAGGAAGCTGCATGCAATGTACAGCATAGCAGAGATGCATGAGACAAGCAAGGGATGTAAAGGCACCTATTACAAGTTTGATGTCAATGTTTAATGCAACGGAGCTGTAACTTCGGATGGTATGGCTTTATTCAGGACAATGCAGTTATATAAGAGGCGGACAACGGTATCGAGCGAATCAATAAGCCCCGAGGATTTCTTGAGAATTATCTATTCATAAGAGGTCATTGCTCCATCATCTCTCGCTGAACATTTTACATTATGTGATCAAGCAAGCGTGCGCGCACCGCAATGTGTTTTTGTTGCAACTGAAAGTCAGATAGACTGTCAGACATAGTCAAAATTCTATCAGGTTTTATGGGACAAAGTTCCATCTAATATTCGAAACTCTCTCCCCGGTCTGAGATTGTTCGAACTTACATACTATCCTACATACAGAAGAAAAGTGGAATAACTAAATGATTATGTATGAGCTATACGCAATAATATTTTTACCTCTTCCGTGCATTTATCTACTTTGATTTTTACTTCATAGCATTATTTCAATACTTGTTACTTCCGGTTTTAGTCTTATGGATGTCACATGTCGTGAATATAATTATAATTGAAAAAATGTATTCCATGGGTCTATGGATGAGAGTCTACTCACTATCCAAATTGATAGCAAGCTATTATGCGACTTCGCCATGTGCAGGTCCATGTAGCCTAATTCGTCAAATTGTAAGGTAAAAATTCAAAATTAAGAATTATTCTATTCAAACAATGATGATAAGTAATTGCAATTAATTTTTGAGAATCCCGAATCACTTTAAAAGTTCATTTGTGTCATCACAGATGCAACAATTTAGAGATCTACATTGTCTTCCTCTATTTTTGGATCGATGATTAACCCAAGACATGTATGGGCAATTAATCTTTACTTCGTTAGACAATTAAACAGTATATTTGATCGACAGTGCTCTCACAGCTTAAGCTCTCTAATGATCGTCAATCTGCTTGCGATACTTCAATTCATTGAGAGAGAGACAATACGGTTAGACTCACTGATCGACATGAAAGTAAACATTCAACGAGAAGTGTGAGACTCAGCAAAGTTTATAGCAGTTAGTCATACGATGCCAGTGAGGGTAGTTAGAGTAGAACTTTCACTATCGATTGACGAATTGCCTATGGATGATGCGAGTTCATCAAACTACAGTTCTGCAATATCAATTTTCCGCACTTTCTTTGATCAATTATGCCGGAGCGTGTATGGAGGTGAAATCATGCTTAGAAGCATGAATATTTTGGTTATTTTTATTGTTATGTAGACTGTTAATGATGATTATTGATGATTATTATATTAATAACAATATCACATAAATTATATAGAAGTAAATGTGCAAGTTGATGAACACATTCAATCAAGTAAAAAAAAAGTTTAGAAATATAAGTCAAATATTTCTACAAAAATAGCGAGTATCCTATTCAAGGTCAGAGCACAGTAGACCTCGCAATCCATAGCAATTCAATAAAAGCTCCATCGTCCCTTGTTGCTCGCCCACGTTCACCTGCGTGAGATGATACAGGCTCTAGAAAATATCAAATCTCAATCTGAAACGAAGAAACCTTGTCATTCGGCAATATATCTTTCTCCTATCTTTTCACTGATCTTCATTATTTATCTTTTGTAAAATTTTTGAACTTCATGTCCCATTCCTCCTGAACAACTAAATATCAAGGTCAGAAAGAACCCATGTCCACTTCCAAAATAGTGCATTGTATTCCCTCTTCTTTTTGGCTCCAATGATGCTGGTGAAGCTGTGGACCTCGGGTGTTGATTAGAATGGGCATTGCTTTCACTATCCTTACTTCAAAAACGCCGTGGTGATCGACGCCCAGAAACCTAGGCAGCTGATATCGGCGCGTGCTCCGTCTTATGCTTGTTGGATCCCAATGGGAGATGTTCAGCAGATAAAGGAAGATGTTCCACACGTGAGTCTTTGCATACTTCTAAAAACAATTTTTGAGTTGCTTAGCGTTTAATTAAGCCGAATGCTGACAGATCTACCCTCCGTTCTTACATGAACGACAATGAGTGATTGAATAGTCAGATCCACAGAAGCAAATTATGTTTGGTGTGTCCTTTGAATTTGAGATTAACGAAGACATGATGCTTCATCAAATTGTTGTTTCTTAAGTCGAAGACCACACTCTTCTTTAATGGAAGAGGTGTAATCCAGCTCAGGCCCCTTTTCTCTTGTCGCCGAAACATGAGGTAGTCGCTAATTTTCATCGACGAAATTTCGACTTTAATTTCTTCAAACTTGTTTGTTACATGAATTGTCTTCTTGTGTTTTAATGTCGAACAGTGTGTGTTCTTCGTCATTTTTCAACACCAGCACTTTCGCAAATATGATAGATAAAATATTGCATCAATAAGTTGTTGGTGGTTTATTATTTTTTGAATGTTACATATTCAATTGTCAGCCTGCCTCCGTGGGAATAAATAAACCCAAAACCTCATATTTTTCTCATTATATCCGAACATGTTCTGCCTCCCAGTCAACGCTGCGGATTGAGTTTATTTTTATGGAATCGCTCGATTTCATCAGATATTCGGAGATATTTGGAATAGTGCGACAAACAAATTTCCATCTGTGCTGTTTATTCCATGAATGTAGGCAGCAAAGTTGTGGCTCCGACTCAGCTAAATTTTGCTAATTGCAGAAATTGTCCAATTGTGTTCCATTGTTACTTAACTTGCCTTTCATGTAAAAGATTTGGTTGCACTCACATTTACAACATAAGGATCGAGGTCTGGTTCCATATGCAGTATACTTCAATTGTGGGAATATGTATTCTGCTTTATAAGAGAAATTCACAGGCTTCATTATGAGCCATGATTTCGATGAATTTGGGAAATAATCGATCATGCACCCCTTATGGTTCGTCAAAAAAGGAGAGAAAATTCGCGAAGATATGCGAAGAACTCGCATTGCATCAAAATATTAAAGTCACAAATTATCGGCCGAAGCCTTCATCAGGTGAAAGTCATGCGAGTATGCGCATTTCAGATGCAGTGGAAGTGTCACGTGGTCATTGAGTTGGTGCAATCAGTTGTATAACAACTGTCACATGATTTAGTGAAGCAGAGCTGCTTGCATGGATAGGTACATTAAAACCAGGAAGCAAGAAGATATGGAATGGAAACACTTAGCTAAACCAGAGAATAACATGCAACAACAGCAATTGGATAAAACAGCTCATAATTACAAATGCGAATAATTACAGTAGTGGAGACAGAAATGCCAGGTAAGTACAACAAAACAGCAAGTGGTAAAATTTGTTTACGACATTATACACTGAGTGATCAGAGGAAAAAAATTCCTCTACACACCCAGTTTCTCTAACCGATACATCCATTCATAAACTATCGAATATTAATAAGTAGATATGTATCTGACAGTAGTATTTATTGAACTCCTGCTGAATTTTCACTCATGTTAACACTAATTGTGTAGGCCATCTCAAATTTACTCCAGGTATGGCTGCCGCTTTAAATAGAGGATTGTTTCAATGTATAGAAGTGAGAACTTGGCCTGATTGCCTGAAATTGGATGAAGTGCAGCTATATCGCAAAGCAAAGATCGTGCGTCTCTGTCAAAGTGCATTATTATAGTAAATTTGCTGAAACTATTTCCTATGGAAACAATCTATACAATTAAAACAAGTTTCATATTTGCGGTATATGGATAACGGATAGGCTATAGATATTGGATACACACTTCATAACGCGCAAATTAGTCTTGCACTTCTGTCTTTATTTATATATTTTGATTTTTTCGTTATTTTTTGGCTTTTCTAAAAAAAATCGATTGGAGGCCGCTTGCGTTCATGACCGACCGACTTGTTCAGTCTACTTGCTGACAAATTTCTGATTGTTCCGATTCTTCTATTGCAGTGATGTTAGCGCAGAATTTTAAAATTCTCCCACAGGTCACAAAGAACCGCATCTCATCAGCAACTTTTTTTTACTTCATTCATCTTTTAATCAAAATAACTGTATAATCAATTTATCATTAATGTTTCGCAAGGAATGGCTCCCCCGGGGGTTCTTTAAATCCCCCACGACATGCAAGGCAGATTGAATTCTAAACATTAAAGAACTGCAGGAACCATGTTAGAGAAACTATACGAGCAGCGACAAGTGTAATCGAGCGAGTCCCATGATTAAGCACATATCCGTTTAATTTGAGAGATCAATGAGGCCTGCATTAATTAATGAATCTGAAGCCCTATTGAGACTATTTCCTCTAGAACTGTGTAGGCCATTATAAAACAATGAACTTCGCTTGAATAGGAATTTCAACAGCAGGTTACGTTGTGTAATCGGTAAAAGATTAGACAAACTGCACAATAAAATGCAGGACCTGTATGACATCCTCCTCAAATGTCGTATAACGTTGTGAGGTTGGTAACGCAAGAATTTCTCATCATCAAATTATGAATATCAGCTAGTTCATCTTACTGTAAATCTTGATTGAAAATAGCAGTATGAGGGAGTGAGTTATCGCGTGACTCATTTATCGCTTCTTCACCGTTGAAGATTATTGATTTACTGAACGGTAGCGTGTTGTGGTAAAAGGATTTCTGCTTTCTCTGAGAGACAGTAGCACGAAACGGAAGTGTTACTCAATTCTTGACCACTGTATGAAATTGAGAATCGACAGCAGTTCCATTTGGATGTTCAAACATTGTAGGCAAATTTATAGAAGCAGGTCTAAACGTCCGGGTGTTTGCCTTACACAGTTTTGTTTGAGTCTACAATTGTCATTGAAAAAACGAGTAGCAAGTAATTAGAGCTGAATTTTTCTGATATTTGGCTTGATTAACTGCTTCGCTATTGTAGCAGGCCTGCAGCAATTCCCAAGATAGGTTAATTTGGATATTTTATTTGTGGGAGGCAGTGGGGAGGGGGAGTCGTGCACATTAAACTATGCCAGTTTATCTTAGTAAATGTATTTTTTTGCTATTTAGAGAAGTCTGTCTATTTCCCATGTAAATATCCTATTAAATATATTTTCTGGTTTTTTGTAAAATACCTTTACCTTAAGAAATATATTTTTACCAAAGACATGAATATGCACGCAAAATAGCAGTATTTGTACTCCTAGATATACATTGCACTGCACCATGTAAGAAATCTAGAATCAATGAGTAACGATATAGCCTATTAAAATGCATGTAAAAATAGCGATAATAATATTATATCTATAATGTTATAAATAGTATATAATTTTATATTAGATCGCTAAATTAAATAATCTATATAATTATAATACTATAATAATATCATCGCTATTTATTTGTACATGAATTATACATCGTTACTCATCGATTCCTAGATTTTTGTAACATATGCAGTGCAACGATATCAGGAGTAGGCTACAATTATAAGATGAACAATTCATCGTTAATAAAGATGAAAATAAACATAAACATGGACTTCTAAATAATTTGACTGTGATCGTATGATTTAATTCAACTGTAGCCTGACCTGTTATTTTCAGCCTTTTATTTAGAAGTCCATGCAGAAAACAAATCATCTTTAATAATATAATAAATCAAAAGTTCATCTCAAGAGATGAGCTCATCAGAGTTATGTACACTTATTCTTTTTGGAGCAATTTTCAATTCTTTGCAGAAAATCCTTTTTAGATCATTCAAAGTGGTGGGTCCACCGACAGATTGTTCAATAGTATTCGTTGTTACAGTATCCGTAATTGTTGTTATTGTGTTGCTGCATTGCTATGGCATGAGTTATTCACTTTGATTAGATAACACATTCGAAGCTAATCGCATTCTTTTGTCCGATACTCTCATCGTATACATCAATACATTCACTACGATGAGCCGTATATTTTCTTAGCTAGTTCTTCTTGTCTCCTGTTTGTCTCAATAATTCTTGTAACTGCTGTTCGTCTTCCACTTTGGTTGGTGTAATTTCCGTCAAATCCACCGCTCTCGCATGAGTGATTGAATAGTCGAAAGACAATGTATTTTTGGTGACCCATGGTATGGGATTTATACCATTTGGTAGCTGTGTGGTGCGGATGTGGTTGCAGAAATAAGGGCTTGTGTAGTGCATTTAGCTGGGCCTGAGATTTATCATCTTACTTATAAAGTCTTATCACACAACGATTGGCATATTTTCTGACGGCCAGATTACTCACAGATTGTTGGTTCGATGTGATGATCTTTAGGCCATGATTGTTGGTTTTTGATGTGTTTTCATAATACTCCAAGATTTCAATGTTAGTTTTGTACTGAAACAAGATTTAGATTGCCATTTTCTCCGTTTATGATAATTAGGGTCGTAATTCAGCTCCTCCGCTCTTAATCCACAATGCTTTGAAAGCAAATAAAGCAAAGGTGCGATTCACTTCTTCGGATTATCGTCCCCAAGATAAAATCGCGCTCTTTTCGGCTGTTCATCGCTTTCCTTCCAGTTAGCGGTCTCCTTCATGGCGCCGTCTAGCGCGTTTCGAGCATCTTCAATAATCGAGTCCGTAAATATATTCCAGTTGTTTCTTTTCTTGTTTGCGAAGCCAATAATTTATAACCGTTAATAAAGTTGTCTTAAAGGACTTCGACTCGCTCGTATACTTCAAACCAATTTCGTTTTCGCACTTCAAACACAAAAAACTTCAATGCCGAATTAAGATTGGCTTTTGTTATATCTTTGAGAGAGGAATGTCCATTCTCAGATAGAAACATCAAGGCTTCTGAATTACTTGCCAAATGGTTGTTTCGTTTCGTTCTCGGCCCCACTGGTTGAATGTTCCACATGCCCATTTAGAATGGCTTAATGGTTTTTTGTGAGTTTGTGGGTTCCTATTCTTAAATCAATATCAGAGATGGAGGATGGTAATTCATTTCCGTGATGTCCTTGATTGTTCATTTTCTAAGGGGAATCGGTGTAAATATTGAGGATGATTGCTGCTGTTGGACTATGGTGTCTCTGATTGTAGAGTTGTTTGAAAGTTGTATTCGTTGAAAAATCTGTAATTCGCCAAAAATTCGTCAAGTGTGGTGTAAAATCTTCATCATCAAACCTATTCCGTTAGATTAGAGACATAGCTTCAATATGAATGATATGATCTCAAATGGAATCATGGCAAACGAAGGGGTGAATACCATAAACAAAATTTCTAGGGTGTTATTAAGTGTAAGAAATCCCTAGGTAATTCGTACACAATGCATAAAAAGAAGACAGAACTGCGTTCTAAAGTAGCCTTAGAGGAATAATATTGGCAATCCTATCATTGATAATCTCGGTATCATTAACATAGATAATGCCCTCGGGCTAAAGCCCTCGGCATATCTTTGTTAATGATACCTTTCTATCTATGATAGTTTTTACCAAATTTATCCTCTAACCATTACCTAGAGATCTCATTGAAATTCCCTAATATCCCTGTCCCCCTGTAAAACGAGGGCAAAAATTAACGACCAGTAAATCCCTCATATTGAAAAAGAAGTGCAGAATCCCTGTTATGTTTTCCCGCCCCGAATAAGATCATTCTAGAACAGGTAATCCGTCCCTCCCCGTATAGAATCAACGATAACAGTGTGAATTTGTCCCTACCCGAATAGAGATAAACTGGCATATTTAATACGGTTTAAAGGATGTCATTGAGATTGGCCGAAGTAGCTCGCCAATTATCTGTCTAATGCCTCGGCTATCCCGCGGGATTTTACAGATAAATTCCTCATTATTTCAGTCAAAGTATCATTGAATCCTCCTTTAAACCATAAACGAAACGATCGCTTTTATTTAAGAGGCTGATTTCATACTAAGCATGTCCCACGACAGACCCAACTTCAGGTTCATGCGTTGATCAAGAAATATGTGTCACGGTCCTGACATCATTCATGATTGTGAGAATGATGCAGTACATAGCGACTAGCAGACCTGATCAACCGTAGCCATTGGCATCGGCAAGGAAACCACGGGTGCACGAGCGTTAGGATTAAATTAGCATACCGTAACGAAAGAAGTGACGATAACACTCGTCAGCCGCATGACGCACGGAGTTAACTTGATATGGTGATGGCGTTGGCAGATTGGTTCAGAATCAAACCGATTTTGTAGAATCAAAAATTCACCAAGCGCTCCCGAGTTTATTAGGCCAAAAGAGAAATCAAGTAAAAATAAGAGACTTGTCTCCCGATGTTGACTGGATTTATGCAGTTTGGCTAAGATGCAGCGGAAGACTTTGTGAAGGTTGTTGATTCTAAAATATCGTTTGGTTAACTTGAATAATTTTTTGTACATCTTGATTTGCGAATTACTGGTTT
>CAJQUW010006079.1:0-37654 GCA_907163375.1 Prostheceraeus crozeri | reverse complement strand
TTTAGAGTTGAAACAGCTATTGCAAAAAGATAAATACAACAAACCAATTCCAGTAAATTTTCTAAAGCGTACTGCTAGTTCAGTAACTTTTTCCGAACAAAGATATAACTGGCATTTTACTAGAACTGCGAATACTCCAAGATATTTATTACTAACATTTCAAAGAAATAATTCTCCAAGTTTTGATAAGAACCAACAATATTTTTCATATTAATACAATTCGAAGTTTACAATTTCATTAAATTCAAACCCATGATCCAATTGATCCATTAAGATTCGATGATACCAATAATCTATTTATGGAAGATATGATTGTATCGAAATCTTTGTACAGAATTTGGAGTTGAACCACAATTAACTCCTGGAGATTGGAGACATTTATATCCAATTTTCTGTTTCGATTTAAGTGCACAATCTGAAGATATTATTAAAAATGGTTGTGATGTAACAATTAATATTGAAAAGAAAGATCCACAACTTCATTGATGCTTATGGTTATTGCTAGAAGATGTAAAAATTCTATTGAAATTCTTAATGGAAAGATGGTAAGATAGGCTAAAGCCAGAGGAGCTTCGCTCTGATAAAGTTTAATTAAAATTTTTTCATAACTAGAATAGATTACAAATTTCTTAACTTAAAATTTTTCAAAAACGAGACATAGATTACAAACTTTTTTGGTAACTTAAAATTTTTTTGTAGTACGGTGAAAATTATTTAATAACTAAATAAGATTAGAACATATTTTTGGTAACATTTAAATATTTTTGGTAACTTGCAATGTTTTTACATGAACTAGGAATAGATTATAAATTTTTGGTATGAACTTAAATTGAAATTTTATTAAAAGAAATGTCGCAAGACGAAAGGGGGGGGATATTAATAAAAAAAGCTAAACTGTTGAATTAAAATTACGTAAAATTGTTGGAACAAAAGATACACCCCAACAACTCATTACGAATAACAAAAAAAAGTAGTTACATAAGTAAACGCGCACTGATTAGAGAGATATTCAATTTGCAGAGAAAAAATGTAGACAGGGCGGGATCTCCCATTAATTCCACTTCAATAATAGGTGGCATAGCAGACTGCAAGGAAGTGTTGCAGCGGGACGAGCTGGTATTGTTCAAGCAGTAAAAGAAAAATAATCAGAGAAGCAGCATTAGAAGAACAAAAACGTCATAACAGAGAGTTATGAGAAAGTTGCTAGAGGGTGAAGGGAATAGTAGATAATGTTTATTAAGTAAATTAAAATTATTTGATGAGGAAAACGAGTTCTTATAAAATATTCACGCGCGACAATGTTAGATGATTTAATTGAAATTAAAGAACTAAAGATGGTGTCTGGAATATATCTAAGTCCTAGTATGAATTCCGGTAATAAACCTCAGGACCTTTTGTCCATAAGTTTAACACATTTATTTTATCTTTTAATTTTTTTTATAGTTTTATTTTTATCAATTTTTTTTATCTTTTAAAATGAATTCTAACAAATTCCGAAAATTTAATTAAATTAAAAAATTTCTTAAATTTATGATTTATTGAATTATCTATTAAACAAAAATAAAAACTCAATCTGTGTATCGCATATTGGTAGGTGAACGAGAACAAAGTTCCCACACCACTTCGGTGGTGATATAAAACAAAAAACATTAGAAAACTTTCCTGATTTAAATTTGGAGTAAATATTCGCTAGAAGAAAAACATCTTCCTGGTCGGAAGAATATCATATACCGGTCCCAGAACTCGATTAGATATAAGACTAGAATGAGAAGTAATAATCCGAAACCTAGGTGAAAACCAATAAATAGAGTAGATCCCGCCTACTTACAGGCATGATTTAGCTTATGAGATATCATGATCTAAGTTTTCCTACGACATGCAGCTGATAAAAGATGATTCAAGAATTTAGATAATATTCAAAATCCTACTTTTAGAGAAAAAATTGAAAGAATGTTTGTTAAGAAAGCTTTACAAGCTAAAATATTATTCGGTCAGGGTTTAAAATGAAAACGACAGCTAAGCTGTCTGGAGAGCAACGCTCGAACTAATAAAAACTCTGATGAGCAACGCTCGAACTAATAACTCTGAGAGCAACGCTCGAACCTACGCGTCTGAAATTCATAAAGAATACAGAAGGCCCTTAAATATTTATTGAAAGTAAAAAGTATTTAATAAAGATGATATTTGGAGTGCTGATCTTATTCAGGAGGAGATGCCGAATGAAAGGGACTAACAAATACGCATTGACCGTTATAGATTTATATACACGATACGCTTGGGTAAAGCCTTTAAAAAAAAAGTGGTCTATCAGTTAAATATGCGTTTGAAGAAATCTTTAAAGAAAGTAATAGAAAGCCAAAAAAATTGTTTGTTGATAAAGGGTCGGAATTTTATAACCGAAACGTTCAGCCACTATTTGTATGTTTTTTTGAAACTGTTTATTCCACTGAAAATGCAGGAAGGCCGTAGTGATAGAAAGATTCAATCGCGCCGTTAAAAAATAAATTATTCAAGAAATTTACTGAGCAAAAAAATCAGAAATGGTTGAAGATATTACCAGGAATTGTGGAAGAGTACAATAATAAAGTTCATTCTGGTATTGGAGAAACTCCAAAGAATGCTTCTGACGAGCACGTTCCCAACCTCGCCCCCGCCGCCCTGATCTAGTACGAAAGAAAATATTCGAGAATAATAATTTGAATGAGAGTAATCCGATTTGCAGAAACTTAAGCCAAAATTTAAAATTGGAGATAGAGTTAGGATATTTAAATATAAGAATAAATTTGAAAAAGGCTTTGTTGGCTATTGGACTAAAGAAATATTTGAAGTTTGCAAAATAAATCAAAGTTATCCGATTACTTATGAAATTAAAGATTTAGATGATGGGGTGAAGATATCAGAGGCCGTTTTTTATCAAAATGAATTACAGAAAACAGAGCTTTAAACCTTTAGGTGCGCTTTTAGCTAGCTTCGCTTGAGTTTATAGATTGTTTAACTCTAACATAATATCTAGAAAATGATAGCTCCTTTTTTGTAATTTGTACAAAACGTATAAACATAATTGCCCACAATAAGTTGTTCCCGGTTTTTGAATTTGAAATGTATTATAAATTCCATTGCCAAGTAATTCTTTTACTTCATTTGTAGGGGGCAAACCGTATGAATCGAACCAATAGTTCTCAGCCTCCGGGCGATCAAAATAATAGTTCTGCTGATGATTTTTAACGCCTGCTGACCAATGTACGCCGTTTTGGTCTGAAGTGTGAAGATTCGTTATGAAATTTACAGTTATTGATGGAACTTTGTTCCGGGAACTGAAGGTTCCTGTTGGCCTATTTTTTAGGAATTGTAATTCATCCCTCATCAATATGTGAAAATTCTTTATTCCCAATTGATTAACAATCTTATTTAAATCGAAATTCGTTGGTGTCTGTGTTCCATATAATTTCAAAAACTCATTTATGTTGCTCATTTTATAATAAAAAAATTTCTTAAGAGACCCCTAGAAGTCAGAAGGAGGGGGGTATTGATTTAAAACTGTTCTCTAATGTCTTTCCTTACTACTTAGTCAGAAGGGGGTATTGATTTAAAACATTTTTATAATGATGACTTTCCTTACTACAGGGGGGGGGGTATTGATTTAAAACTGGTCTCTAATGATGTCTTTCTTTACTACTTAGTCAGAAGGGAGGGGGTATTGATTTAAAACTGTTCCACAATGATGACTTTCCTTGCTACTTAGTCAGAAGGGAGGGGTATTGATTTAAAACTGTTCTCTAATGATGTCTTTCCTTACTACTTAGACAGAAGGGAGGGGGTATTGATTTAAAACTGTTCCACAATGATGACTTTCCTTGCTACTTATTCGATTTTGAAATGATTTAATTTAATCTAAATTAAAACGTTACATTGTTCCATTTTATTCTTATGAACTCTTGTTAAGAGAATATTGATTGTTTTATCTGTATTAAGACATTAGCAACATCTGTTACCAAATTTCTCAACATGAACAGCTGCTAACCAGTTTAAGCTATTCAGTATGAGAGAATTCTTTGTGACCCGCATAACTCATGAATTTTCACTTGAACAGCTGCTGCCATTATTCCACGTATTACTGCGTGTATTCATTCTGCGAGCGTTCTACGAGACGTGACTGCTTACGAAATCATCTGTGACCTTTATCTATTTTGGTCAATTTCATCAGCGACTTTCCAACAATTTTATTTTTTATCATAATTAATTCACTACGTTTTAAAAACGAAAATGGCACGTACAAGCATCGCCAATGCCGATTTGAAAAGAAAAATTTCAGACACTATTGTGAACGAAGATCAACGGAAGAAGTGTATTGAGATGCTAACAGAATTTCAGGAGAAATATCTTAAACCAAGGGAGGAAGAAGACATCCACGCAATCAAAAACATTCAGAGAATTTTTAGTGATAAATCGATTTGAAGACACATTGCAAGATAACGCCATCAATATCAGTTCAAACTATAATTTTGAAGAAGAAATTCAAAGAGAACATCTTACCATCAGAGCTAACTAATTATTTTAGCACATTTAAGAAGAGAAGAAGACATTTCGGTGAACAATACTGTGAAGTTATCGTTGTTAAAAGGAAGAGCTTTGACTGTAATCCGGGGAAGTGGCCATGTTTGTAAACAATTAGGTTATTCCAGAGGCTATAACATCTTTTTAAGAAAATTTTATAAACTATATTTACGATTTCCGTTTATTAAGAACTCGACGGAATCTATATCATTTTTCAAAAGGAACTTCGCTATTATTGACTCGTATCTTCGCCATGGGAGACACCGCCCAACCCTTGATCAAATTTTAAACTCAATCAATTGAAACGGTAAGCTACTCCCAATAGATAATAGTACTATGACCCTTCCCTTATTTGAATTTACGAGAAACAATTGTATCATGGAATAATACATTTTCTAGTCAACATATTTTATTCGTTGTAAACCATGCTACTTGTCCTCATTGGTTTTATAGTACTATGACCCTTCCCTTATTTTACTCATACAGAAACAATTGTATCATGGCATTATTCTTTTTCTAGTCAACATATTTTATTCGTTGTAATCGTTGCTACTTGTCCTCATTTGTTTTATAGTTCTATGAGCCTTACCTTATTTTACTCATACAGAAACAATTGTATCATGGCATAATACATTTTCTAGTCAACATATTTTATTCGTTGTAAACTATGCTACTTGTCCTCATTGGTTTTATAGTTCTATGAGCCTTACCTTATTTACTCATACAGAAACAATTGTATCATGGCATAATACATTTTATAGTCAACATATTTTATTCGTTGTAAACCATGCTACTTGTACATAGTACTTGTCTGTGATGTGAATAAAATATTTCAAAGATGGAAATGTGTTTTCATTTTGTATCGAGTTAAAGCAGTAGCAACTACTGGAATTGTAAGAACGCCAGATGAAATGACAATTGTTAAAGCATTAGACCATCTCTTTTTAACTTTTTATAATGCTCTAATCTTTAATAATAATTGAGATTCCTTATCTTTCATATACCTAACTCTATCTTTGTGTTTTTCTTTGTTCATTTTTTCAATGTTCATTTTTTCAATGTCCATTAAAGTAGAACTACGTTCATATGATAACGAAGGATATATTCTTGAGGTTCCTTCCACTTTTGTTTCATCCACTTTTGTTTCTTCCATTTTTAAATGAATATTTTGAATAAATATTTTGAATACAATCTTCTGGTATATTGAGACTACGTGATATTTTGAGACAACTTAAATTTTCGTCTGCCTAAATTTTCAAAATTCTTAGACCACGTGATATTTTGAGACAACTTAAATTTTCGCCCTTCGGCCACGTGAAATTTGAAATCTACCTAAATTTTTGAAATTTTGATTTTTTTGAAAATTTTGAAAACCCCCGCAAAAGTGTGACATCCGGCGCAAGCGAAGCGAAGCAAAGCGAAGCGAAGCGTCGCGCCGGATGTCACACTATAAACTACTGATTTCTGTGCTCAAGAAATGCATAAATAAAGACGAGCGCTAGCTACGTCAATGTGAATCTACAGTTTCAAGGACATGCCTGTTGACTTAATTGAATACTTTTGTGCTTTGGCTGTTTCTACTTCTCCATTTCTTCCTTTGTTACCGGTGCTGAGTCGATTGATAAATCAAAATATGTGTCTGATATGTGTCACATCGAGGAACACAACATGACACATCTTCTAAGTAATTTCAGTCGAGAATGGAATTATCATTTATATTATTTACTTCAATGAAAAGAGTAAGATTTGGGCGTCAAATTTTGATTTTATCAGCATCCTCTCAACCTGTTAATGCCTGAGGTGTCACACAGTTGCTAAGTTAGCAATTAAACAAGATATTGCATGATGCAATTCAAGTAAAACATTGTCATTTACCGATCTTTCATGTTTTGCCTCTGGCTAACTCCAACTTCTTGCCCAAGTATTTTCAGCGGTCGTCGATGTAAACAGAAAATCGCGGCTTCAGTGCATTTAAGGGTAAATGAATGAAAGCAGACAGTCTTTCCCTAATCCTAGGTCTGTGATATAGATACAGCTGGTGTGCTTATATTTTGTGAATCTCGATCCCGGGTTAGAGCTTGTAATCCCGAATCCCGGGATCAAGAGAAGTCGGGATTTTGTAGGCAGGCTCTAGTCTCGGGTCTTCACTCTACCAATGCCGAATCTCAAGAAATCGCAAGTTGAAAGTGCAAAAATCAGGAATTCGCAACTATTCCCTATTACTCTCAACGTTACCGCTATCAATTTGTGTATAAAGCGCAATAACCTTTAAGTTGACTTGTCAATTGTGATATAGGCCTAGCAAGTAAACCGACTTTTGGAAATTCCATCTCTCTGCCATTCCCACATCCCGGCATAATTATTGGCGCACATGTGCTTTGTCATAGCATAGTTACTATTCTACTCAATCCCGGGATTTTGGCACCCTTACACCCTTTCCATTATTGTACTTAACTTAAGAAAGTTGTGGTGGGGTAGTGGTCGTGGGAAGATTTCAAATAGCAGTGGATGAGACGAAGACGGAGAGAGAACAATGCACACTCGAGTAACAATAATGCGTCGAACAGACAGAGTCAGATCAAGCTGCTGACATCGATGCACTTCACGTTATCGTCTCTAATTCAAAAGGTGCTTGAAGGATTTGCATAATTTTCTGTAGGTGGGTCGAAAATATGCTCAAATACGTGTATCTGAAGTTTTGTGACGGTTGATTCATTTTTACGGATTATAGATCAATTTGAAAACGTGGGGGGGGGAGACAACCCGTAAGTACCGATAACCCTTAGGTACCCATATCCGATTGACTTGCCAGATATTCTTTAACCTTCTGCACTGATGCATGTTCTTAATCGTCTCCTGTCAGCTTATTTGTACAGCTTACAAAGGTTGTCCTCAATTCACGTTTATTTCTTTCGCGATTCGTCGGGCATGATACCTACCAATTTTCCAAAAAATTGCTGGAGCGTTACTTTAGTTCGGAATGTTTCTTTTTAATGATGTGACGCATTTTTCTTCATTTAATTTCTTTTACAACAACTCGATTATTGATCATTGATAAGTACGTTAAGAACCTTTACCTCCTCTGTCGATATAACACAGGCTACATAATTTTATATCGGATTTTATATTATTATCTATATCGGATATTATATTATATTCAGGGGTGTAGTCGTAAATTCTTTGGAAGTATAACGCTAAGAGCTAAAAATTCAGCTGAATTTTGGGAAGTATAACGCTAAATTTGACATGTATATACACTAAAAGCCAAAAGACTTGTCGTACATGCAATGTTAACTAATGCGCAAGGGTGACAAGTATTTTGACTTTTAGTGTATCAACTGAAAAACGCATATTCGTGCCTCTATTGTCCAAAACGGACTGTTCGAGAGCTACATAATCGCCCCTTCAGAATTTTCAACCGCTCTCATCCCCTTTCGGCGATTACTTTATCATTGAAGGACTTCCACATGAATCCAAGTAATAATAAAAGCATGCATGCTCATGACAAAATGCAAAAATAGGAAGTTGAATAAGATCTTCATCAATAATGCACATAAAGTATGAACATTAAATGTTTGTCACTACAGCTTACCATCTTTTGACGTTAATTTGATGACCTTAGGAAGTATAACGGCGTTATACGGCGTTACCCCTCCACTACACCCCTGATTATATTATCGCATTATATTTTATATCGAATTTAAAGACATAAATTCTATGTTACTGCTCTTTGAAGAAGACATGTTTTGCATGGAATTTCAGCAACTAGACTAATGGAGGTGTATTTTCTGGCGCTGCTGGCAGTAAGGATCATGCAAAATTATCAATTCTCAAAAGTATTACATAATAAGTTTATGTGAATTACTTTTAGCAAATATTGATTTAGTCATATATAAAAAAGGAATGTTTGCTGTAGATAGTCGTGAAGGTATCTTTCACAAGGCAGGCATGGATTTTTATCAGCACTTTCATTGTCTAGTATCAATATAAGTTTTATATGTTTGGTTGCTTTGATAGAATATCGGCGATATACGTAAGTCCCTCCTTATAGAGTTCTGCCTGGTTAGTTCCATTTTGGGGTTCATGAGATCCTTCTTGGAGTTTGGTTTGTTTATTATCATACTATTTCGACTAGAAGAAAATGCACATACAAGCAAAGTAGAGTTGAAAATAAAGAAAAACATTCATGTGGTAATGCATGCTATATAAGAATGGTCACTTTGGCACAAGCAAGCCACTTGTCAAAAATTCAGATGCAGGCCTACATTATTATGTCTATAGCGCACTGTTTTCCCCAGGTTAGCAGCATCGTCAGTAGCAGTGCATTCTAACTTTTACGTGAGTGAGCGAACGAGATTTCCAGCTGTTCACTGATGAACGTGTGAACTGAGCGAACGGGATTTCCTAGTAGCTGCCGTTAAACTGAATTGAACTATGAGTTTGCCGTTGAACTGAACTGAGCTGAGGTTTATCAAATTTCTATAATTGCTATAGCTGATACTTGAGGGGGACATGACTATCGATTTACGCACATTTTATAATCGATATCGGCGATATTATCGCTGTCCACCCTAGTTCTTAAGTGGGGGAGAAGTCCCGTAATCGGAGTACTGAAAGTAGCATGAAGAACGTGATGCTTTCATTCGGCAGGTCAACCTAGGACAATTATTGATTCTCACCAGCCAAGCATTCTTCTTCGGACTTGACAGGATGAGGTGGTCGACATCGTGAACAAAAGTGGCCATGGACAATGACGCCATTGAATAGATTCAGAAAAATTTAGGGTCAAATTATCAAGACATGACAATGTCAGTTTATCTGATAAAATAAATTGAACAATTATCGTTATCGATCATAGAGTAGGGATGTATACGTAGAGTGTCGACTCTAGTATCTGTAAAAGTATCTGCATACAGTGAAAATTTTTATATCAACAGATTCAGTTTCTTGCGGAGATTACGTTCCCGTGGTCCAAAAAATTATTTGAGCACTTTTGAAAAAAATCAAAATTTGCCAATTCATATACTACCGAGATGACTCCTATATAAGTAGTATGAAACAAGTTGGATATCAGAAGGAATGAATATTTGCTAATAATCATCCCAACTAAGCGGAAATTAAGCTGATTATCAAGGGAATTTCATGAATTGCATTATAATGAAAGTCTTCATGAAAAAGTCGCGATATTATTCGTGTTTTCTTGGCTGAAATTTCAAGTCTTTAATTCAATTTTCACCGGCATGATTTTATGATTCACTAAATTCATGTTTCATTTCTAGAATCTAAATAATGATGTGGAACCATTTGCATCTTTCAAAGTTAAATGAAATCATTGTCTTTGATTATGTGATTTGCTCTGCACGTGGCAGGTTGCCTGTGATATGATCACGCTTAAGAAAACACTCTGAGGTTGAGCATGAAAGTAATAGGAACCCATCGAATTGCTAATTTAACAAACATTAAACTCCAAGACTGTCATGACACTGAGAATCTGTAAAAAATACTATCATTCCTTCTGCATTACAATCATGATCATTGAATTCCGTGGTAATTTCTTCAGAACTGCAAAAATTTGCATATCTCACATTTGGTGACAATACCACCTGTATCTCCCTTGAGTTCATTTAATAAAATTGAAAGTGTACACACATTGGGGCTTTAATAAATGCGTAGTTACCACTCTACCTAATATACCTACTCTATGTTATCGATTAGAGGAACAAAAAATCAGAGGAAGCGATAATGACAATCCAACTATCGATTTACGCACAGTTGGAAAACGATGTTGGTCATCACTCCCTTCTTTAAGCTCGTATTTCAATGTTTATTTCCGATAGAATGTACTTGGGTTGACCGGCTTCAGCGTTCGGTTTATCAAGAACCAAAGAAAAAATATTATAGTTTATGCATAATAATTATTCATATGACTCACGTGAATCCTTTTGTCTGCAGGTGCTCTTCATCTACATGATTGTCCTATTGAAATAATGATACCTATTTACTTGCTGGTTGGTGGAATCATTGATATCATCCTATCATCATCGCTTGGACTGAGACGCTTAGGTGCTTGTGATGCACAACGTGATTCTGGTGGATTTCTGCAACTTGATGACAGTTATGAAAGCAGGAAATGTTCTAACTTCCCATACGGTCCTTTGGCTGTTATTTCAGTTATTTGGTTCATTGTTGGCAACGCGTATGTATTTTGGAATTATAGCAAAATTGAACTGAAACATGTAAACGGAACAACTACTTCACTGTATTGCAATCCGATCGTTGCGAAGCTATCATTCTGGTCAATTATTGGTCACTACATCTTTTTTGGTGTCGTTCTCATTTCCTTAGCAACTTTTGGTATTGTATTATGCTTTTGTAAAAACAAAAATTCACAGTCTTCTTCTGAGCAACCTGCAAACCACCAAGCTTTGCCACCGAATTTTCAGGAACGTTTGAGAATAGTAAGACATTTTTAGCTTGCTATTTCTTGTATTCAGTAAAAAAAGTATTCAGTCGAACCTGTCTTATTGCCAATTCAAGGGACCGGCATAAAAATTTGCATTAACCCGATTAACCAAAATCTATGGTGCTCCTATAGGAAACGTCCTACGGAATTATTGTAATTTTCCTATAGCGGGTAGTGCTATTGCTATGGAGCTCTATTCTATGGCACTGTTGGAAAGTTTTGCCTCATTGAATTTTGGGGAACTTTGATCCTATTGCCTCTTGGACTAATTTGTCCCATAGACTTGTGGGAAATCCTGTTCTATCGAATTTCTGGAAATCCAATCCCATCGATTTTTTGGAAATCCTGTCCCATAGAATTTTGGGAAATTCAGTGTTTATTGCATCTCCTAATGCTACAGCGTGTCTAACCCTTTCCGCGACATACTGACGCTTTATGTGATCATGATTGTAAAGAATAATCATTTTAGTTTAGCAATTGTGATAATGTCAATATAAAGACAGCAACATGCATGAGGTATTTACACATTTTACTTTAGATCCCCTTAACATGTCGGTGAAAGTCCGGCCCAGATTTCAAAGAAAATAGTTTGAGAATCAATCACACTATGGAGCATTATTTTTTGATTAATTTCATGATCATTCACAAAACGCCATTAATTCAAAAAACAGCCAATGATTTTTAATATTTTTTTTTAGTCTTTTGAGCACCTGCCTCGATGAAAAGTTTCTCAGAAATCTTCTTTATCTTCCATTGGGAAATGTAGTAGGAGTTGATCTGCAACAAGCAGGAAATAAATGATAAATATGCGATAAATGATAAGTTAATGATGGAACATAGACGTTCTGCATATCGGCAGATAAACTTCACTTAAATGAAAAATGATGCAAAATATTGGAATTGAAGAATATTTGATAATTGCTATGTTTCTTCTATTAGAGATTTATATTATTTATGCAGGATTATAGCATAATAAAGCAATTGCGCCCCGCTGTCATCTTGCAGATGAAAAATATCGCCAGAAGTTTCATTTTACTTGTTAATTGCCACAACCGCGTTTCGTCTCCCCGCAGTAGGTGTGACACGCAGAATGAATCAAACTGAAACATGATTTGAAACATGATTCCTGCTAGAATATCGATCAAGCAATGGTCCTTTCTTTTTATTCAGGTTGTCTATGAACTTCTATTATTATATTAGTAATTTTTCTGTATGTATACTTTTTAGGTACTACTTATTCATTTCGTGATTGCTTGTCCAGTGACTGTCAATTGCTTGATCGATATGCTAGCAGGAATTATGTTTCAATCAATTTGATTCATTCTGCGTGTCACACCTACTGAGAGCAGACGAAACGCGCTTTTGACAATAAGTAAGTAAAATGAAACTTTATGGAACATTATATTGGTTTCTTTGCATGCATGTATGCATGCGCGTATTCAAGGCGTAAGTATGTATAGTTATTGTCTTTTCTAACTTTTTGTAAGCATCTTGCGATGCTGGTTGAATTTTAGAATTAAAAGCACCGCTGTTATTGATAAGATTTATGCTCCCAAGCTTTCACCTACTTAAACCGCATAAGATGAAACTAAAGAGGTTAAGCTTATTAGGGCGATTATCATGTTTGTATTAAAATTCAAATATGAATTTTAATTTTAATACATAAATAAAATAATTTCAAAAATTTTGAACCATGGATTCAAGCTTCACAGATAATTAAAATACTGTGGTGGCGGTGATATTAGATTTCTGTCATTACATTTGGTCCATGCATGCTTATTTAGAGAGGAACTCATCATCCTTATGAATAGATTCTCTTCTTTGTTTCTTTGAAAAGTCGGTCACCTCAGTTTTATGGGAGTTGTAGCATGGGAATAACATAGAAAGGGGAATCATGGCTAGTATTTAATCTCAATAATACATTAATGGACACGCATACTTAATTACATACATGCATAAAGGCAAATATAAGAAGCATCACTTATTTGCTGGCGATCGACACACACTCTCAATTGTAGAGTCTCTCGTTTTAACGACCTATTTCTTCACTTATTCAATTAATCAATTAATAAGATTTGATGATGTAAAACCAAAAAGATGATTATAAGCACAAAGTGGGACAGAAGTATCTGTCGAATGTGCTAACTTATAAGCTAAGATAAGCTCGTAGTATTCACTGCTCTGATGTGTTTTATTATCCATCATGTGGTATTCCTGCAATGACCTCCACAGTAGGAAATTTTAACATCTTCTATTACAAGATCGCATCCCGATTCCGGACAATGCTGTTAATTTCAATTCCTGTCTCACCAATATAAATAAATACGGTACCAATTTTGTAATCTCGTTGTTCGCGGTGCTTGAATGTTTTATCATGAATGTTTTAGGCGCCTCCTGAATGCCAATCCCCCCTGTGTCGGCGCGCTGTGTTCTTATCTGGCACTACTGCAGTTTAGTGCACCCTCTATGAAAGAGACGGAAACGCGCCTACTGCAGTTTAGTGCACCCTAAAACAACGGCGCATTCTCCCGCAAACGATGACTACGCACATTACACCGAAGCGCGCGCTCGGTGTAATGTGCGAAGACGAAGACGAAGACACACGAAGACACAAAGACACTCATTTATAACTATAGGGAAGAACGAACGGCATTCATTCTGTTGATTAAATCATTTTGTTCTCACATGCATTTTAGGGTGCACTAAACTGCAGTAGTGCCTTCTTATCTTACCTGTTAACTTCTTCATTTTTATCTATCAGTGACATGACACGTGTAAATGCCTGCTCAATTTGATTCATTTCATGATTATGAAAATCTGAAGGAAGGTGGAAAGCTCGATTAGCTTTCTCTCATTACTAATATGACTTTTACTATATTCGAAAAATGAATACTTTCTCGTAATTACTTCCTTCCTTCTAAGAGAATTTCAAATAAAATATTTATCTTCTTTATCATAAAAAATTCTTAGATGCAAAGCGACATTTTCTTATCACACACGTAAAATGCTGCTTGATAGTGATCTACAGTCCGTTTCATAAAAAGTGGATCATCCTAAAATTTGACTAAATAAAACATAAGTATGATACAGAAAGCATTTTTCATGTTATTTCATGTCCCTAATATATTTAAATGTCCTTATATAATTTGATAAGCTATGATACAGTAATATTTTGTGGCCCTACCCTTATTGTCAATGACATTACCAATTCGTCTAGGCATTGATTCGATGATATCGTTGATTTTTGACTTATCTAACTTTCTCCACTCTCTTTTTAACAGTGACGTAAGTTTGTGATACGCCATCTGTAGGTAGCAGTGAACGACGAACGTTACGTTTTAGAATACTCCAACATTTTCTATGGGATTCAGATCAGGAGAACGAGCTGGCCAATATAATGTCCTAAGCCCTAATTGAGACTTGCATAAGTTGACTCTACTACTCCTGTGACACGTAGCATTATCATCCATAAATAACCAAGTCGATGGATCACCAAGTTGATCTGTCATTTGGCCAATGTTCATTCGTAAAACATTCACATAGTGTTCAGAATTCATGGTTCCTTGCTGTATGTGAAGTCTTCTACGAATAGTGGACTTAGAAATAGACGAGTATAGTGCAGCCATCTCAGTTAACGAGAGACTTGGATCAACTTTAACAAATCTCAAAATTAGGCGGTCTGTACGTTTGGATGTTTTGCGTGGACGGCCAGAGCCCTCTTTACGACTGAGTCGAAAATCATCATTATGCCATCGATGCACATTTGTGTAAGGGACATTTAGTCGCTTGCTTGTAGCTCGCAAAGAAAACCCTGACACTTTGCCTTTTGTGAATGCGATCTCGTTATTGTTCATTTGTGCTTTGTATTGTTTTTAACCGGTAAGAGATAGATTTCTAGCTGAAAGCAATCAGGAGTGCTGCCAACACCACCGCAACGAAGTCAGGAAGCTATGGAACATGAAGTCCAGTTGATCACATGTAGCAGTTACATTATTGTTGATGAATAATAGTGCTATACTGGCTCTGATTGACCTGACCGATTTTCTTTATTTTTGTTTTGCTTGATAGCTTTTGGCTTGTAGAACAACATATTACATAACAAAGGAAACAAATGTAATTTTATAAGAGTGAGGTATGATTTTGTGTAACATTGCTAAATGAAGATCAAATTATCTACTACTTTTTTATCTATAACAGGAAAACAACTCAATATTCATGCTTGAAATTTCCAACAATGATATAAATAAGCACAACTGACATATCTTCCAAATTTCAGAGAAATTCGTTCAAGTTTGGCGGAGTTAGACAAAGTTGAAGTTAAGGCGATGTTTAAGGGTGATCCATTTTTTATGAAACAATCTGTATTTCCTATCAGGGGCCTATTTCAATTCAAGGTCCCTAATCTTTCTTCCACATATCTTCTGACATATCTTCCAAATTTCAGAGAAATTCGTTCAAGTTTGGCGGAGTTAGACAAAGTTGATGTTAAGGCGATGTTTAAGGGTGATCCATTTTTTATGAAACAATCTGTATTTCCTATCAGGGGCCTATTTCAATTCAAGGTCCCTAATCTTACTACCTTACGGTTAGGTACCTAATGTCATGCTCTCTCAAGGTGCATAAGCGCATAGAAATCCGATGCTCTGTAATAATAAATGACTAGAACGGCCATGAACGATGAAAACAATAGAAGGTCGTGGACACACATACGCTATCATGACCATAGAAATAAACTGTTTATCTGAAGTTCGCTAGAATGGAAATTGACTCACGGTCGCGGCATATCCGGGGGAACTAAGTTGGGGCATGAAGAACCAATTAAAAGCTTCGATTTACACATGTGACTGATTCTAACCCAGTCATACAGACGTTGGCAGGTGCATCTAAATGAAAATGCGTGCGATTTATGTGCCGTTATTGTGTATTGCCTGAAGCGAAATTTCCATTCTAGAGGTTTTATTGCTGTCAATTTCTATGATCATGACAAAGGTACTTATGGGATGGCGGCTTCTAATGATTGACAATTGGAAGGCACCGGCGAACTTCGTAAATATTCACGGCCATTATCATTTCTCTTTCTGACAAAATTACTTACAATAGCATGTTTCAGTGATTTGACTCTTCCAAAGATCTAGCAATTGGCACTTAGCCGAGCGGCTGAAATTTCCATCAACAAACAGCTGTTGCCCATTCTACATAGTCTCAGTCATAGAAATAAACTGTTTATCTGAAGTTGGCTAGAATGGAAATTGACTCAAGGTCGCGGCACATCCGGGGGAACTAAGTTGGGGCATGAATCACCAATGAAAAGCTTTGATTTACACATGTGACTGATTCTAACCCAATTATACAGACGTTGGCAGGTGCATCTAAGTGAAAATGCGTGCGATTTATGTGCCGTTATTGTGCATTGCATGAAGCTTAATCTCCATTCCAGAGGTTTTATTGTTGTCAATTTCTATGGTCTCAGTAAACAAAGTGAAAAGTCGGATTTCTTTGGATAAGCGTATTACAATTTCAAGGCAGCACCGTTGAAAAATATAATCGAATAACAAACAATTCATTGTCTCTGGCTGTCACGTGGTAGAATAGATATCTTACCTAACAGAATGATTCTACATCATGAAAAGAGAGAAAAATCCTAAGGTACCTTAAGGTAGCATCATAGCCTGTTTCAATATTATGTTAGGTGGCAAAACTTAAGGTAAAGAGTAAGGTAGCTCTACACTTACCTAATCAGATACCTAACCTATTTACTGATCATTGCAAAGTTAATATCATAACATTCGATGATTATCGAACGCTGCATGATGCCAAGCAGAGTTTATGTAATATATAAATTGAATGAAAAGTGAGTCTTTACATAATTACAGAGTAGTTGTCTTTGTGATATAAGTAGCGAAAACTGTGCCCTACTATGAGAGGGATAGGTACATGGATGGGTACATGTAAAATTCAGTGTTATCAATAGGAACATGGATAGGTACATGTATAATTCAGTGTTATGAATAGGAACATGTATGACATCTGTTTTACTGGATAGGTACATGTGTTTGGTACACTCGGTTGAGTACATTGTGTGTTCGGAACGTCTATGAGCGAACTTGTGTGACTTGGTTCTGAGTACTTGGGTACGTACCGATAGATGTCCTCTGTTTGATTTTGAATGAGTTTGCTCAATTGCGACTATTGTGACTATTGCAACCATTGTAATCAAGATGACAGTCACATTGATTTTCCTTATTAAGTAGACAAACTATGCTATAAATATGAGATAGTTGTTTGATGACATACATAATGATGACTAGTATCCCAACGTCGTGGGTTGTCTCAAGAGACCTTGGATATTCGTTCAAAGCTATAGAAACTGTAACAAATCTCAGTGAAAATATCAACGCTGGTGATTTAGTTGATCGACTAATGGATCTAGATGAGCATGCTATGAATCACAATTTGGAACGCAGGTGGATAGAGGATTTCTCCATGCTACACTGCAATGATAAGAGTAAGTCTTACTTTTATTTGTATTTAGTAGTATTTACTCATTTTTGACTTCTGCTGTAAATTACTTTTTGAATGTTGCTCACATTTCACTGGTAGTGGCCAGATTTGCATTTCTTGCATTTCTACATGTTCCATTGACAAAGCCGGAAGGCGAAAATTCTGGAAAAAATTACATCTCATTATGAGTACCCGAAGAAATTTTCGATTCTCTCAACGGTCTGTCCGGGTACGTGGAGAACCACATCATGCATTCGTTCTTCAACTAGTCTATGAACCACTACCAATTGATAAATGCTTAATTAACATTGATAAGACTGCTTCAAGTGATGGGAAGGAAGAGAGCAAAAAAGCGAGGGCGGAAATCTAAAGATGGGAATCCTAAATTGAAGTTGAAGCGCCAAGATGCTGACTTAAAAACTTTCTATAATCCTAATTGTGACGAGGAAACACAAATGTTTTAATTTGTAAATGTAACTTGAAAGTTTCTATTCTGAATGTAAATAAACGTGGTCTGGAACATGTGTCTGTTTTGTTGTTTAAAATGTACCTCACAATATTATTGGAGGACCGACTGTGAATGAGTTGGATAAGGGTCACTTACAAGATGGATCAAAAAGTAAAACACCCACGATGGCGGTCAAGCGAGAGCTTCATGATCCCGATGGTCTGCAACCAAAAAGAGCTACTAGGCGCTCAATGCGTGTTGCGAAGGAGTAGAGTAAATATTAATCAAATATGAATTAAGCCTTGCCTCTCTCATATCATGTCGTTACAAAAATTTTGCTGTTGTTTGAAATCTGCGCTCGAAGGTAAAGCGGAAGAGAGCATAGAGGTTGATATCAATTGTGTTAGCAGTTGCTGCGCGAGTAATACGCGTGCAAATCAGAACAAAGACGATGAGTACAGCAGTGAAACTCAGATCTATAGCGACTTAAATCACCCCGCAAGTTTCAGTCGTCCGGAGGTTCTAGCTCGTGCAGCAGGTGTGGGAATAGAGAAAGTCAAGAAGTGGTTAAGGAGTCAACCGACTTACACTCTTCACAAAAATGCGAGAAAGCGGTTTCCAACGAGAAAATATGTTGTTAACAATATAGATAGTCAATGGCAAGCGGACTTGGCTGACATGCAACAGATATCACAGTACAATGATGGCTATAAATACATCTTAACCGTAATAGATATTTTATCTCGCTATGCTTGGGCACGTGCGCTGAAATCTAAACGAGGACCAGAAGTTGAAGCGGCTTTTCAGAGCATTTTCGATGAGGGGCGTGTTCCGCAAAGAAACAGACCGATCAAGGTAAAGAATTCGAAAACTCTCATGTTCGAAGTCTCCTTAAAAGTCATAATGTGGAATTGTTTAGTGTCAAAAGTGCTTATAAAGCTGCCATGGTTGAGAGGTTCAATCGCACACTGAAGACAAAAATATGGCGCTATTTCACTGCAAAAAATACACATGTTTGGGTAGGTGAGCTGCAGAAATTTGTTAAGAATTACAATGAAAGCTACCATCGAATCATTAAGATGAAACCAGTTGATGTTACCCCAGATAATGCGATGGATGTATGGCTTCGATTGTATGATAAGAAAGCGAAAAACATTTCCAATGAAAAGAAAATTAATGTTGGTGATAGAGTTCGGATTTCAAATGTTAAGTCTACATTTGAGAAAGGGTATCTACCTCATTGGACTGAAGAGAAGTTTTTTGTGGATGAAGTAAATACAAAATTTAGACCCACCATGTATAAATTAATAGATTACCATGGCAATCCAATTGAAGGAAAATTTTACTCTTATGAATTGCAAGTAGTAGACAGAAGTGAAGAGGTGTATATGATTGACAAAATAATTGGGAGGAAAGGTCATGGCAATCAAAGGAAATATCTAGTTAAATGGAAAGGATATTCTGATTTATTCAATAGCTGGATAGCGCACCAGGATCTACAAAATGTGGAGGTGGGAGACACTCGTAACTTTTAAGCTAATATAGCATGTGACTTCTTCCATATATGACTTTAACATGTCTACTAACTTCAACATCATTCTTCCAAGCAATAGCAACCCCAAGATATTCCCAAGTAACAAACTATCTCTATACTCTGTTGAATTCGCTAATCCAATTACTCTGCATGGACCCCATGAAGTTGCACTAACTGAAATTGCTTATTACAACGATATCAGTTTGCTAATAAACAACTATTATTTTGAATTACATAAAGAAGTACGAGAGAAGGATGATTGTTTTCGCATATTTCACAATAGTCTACATGGTACATGGACTTTTCATCATCTAATTTTACATCCTTTTTCAACATCTTAACCATCTGTCCAAAACATGATTAAAATTCAAAGGGCATTTGCAACGTCAACATTTGATTCTAAGGTTCCCACAATGAGCTTGCAAGATACAGAAAAGGAAATCGGTAGAATGTTTGAACGAATAAATGATCTCTTCAGGCTGACTTTGAATAAATTCTACAAACCAGTCATAAAGGGGTCAACAAAATTGATGAAGGAAGGGAAGCATGTTCTTCTTGTATTAGGTAAGGATTTGAGTCATACTTTTGGGTATTCCAGAACAACTTTCTCATCAAGGTATTGGTACAATGGACGTGGGTGGAATTCGGAGAGGAAAGTCACTGATTTTCAATGTAGAATTGTGCCATTGTGTGCATTACAAAAAAGGAGCATCCGAGTAAAAAATAAATTTGAGGTCATTAGAAGTGTTGAAGACTTTGCAAGAAAGTTTCAAGGATCAGTGCCAGAAACGTTAATGACTTATGAATATAAGAAAGAGAAAGTAACTTAATTTACTGTTGAAAAGGAGGCAGAATTTATTGTTTTTACTAAAAAGACACCATTGAAAAAGTCTGATTCCGCTGTTATTGAATTCGAATCTGAAATGATTGGGATGTTTATGGGCCTTGAAAGCGCACCTTGGTTGACAGAATTAAATGATACATTCAAGGTTCAATTGTCCTCTTCTAAACTCAAAGCATCAACAAACGTTTCATGGGATATCCACGTATACAGCGAAGACATATTGGGTGATGATTTGTCTACTTCCAGTGAACTTGTAAAAAGAGTTAATTTGAACATTGAAGCTTAAAAACGCCATCTGAATTGTGTACAAAGTTAAATGAGTTTGGTGTAGATTACCTTGATGCAGATGAATATCAATTTTCTTATGACCCACATAAGAAACGCATGATTCTAAAGGTAGGGAAGAACTCTCTTATCAAGCTGGATAGCGTGTTAACGACCACATTGGGATTCTCAAAATCAACTATTTATGAAGGCACATCAATAAGCGATACAACCCCATCACCAGAGCGTGATATAGGTAACTTATACGTCTTTTGTAACATTATTGAATATACAAGGGTTGGCGACATTGAGGCCCCACTTCTGCGCACATTTCCTCTCTCATCCGTAAGGAAGCAACTAATCAATCGAGAATTTTTTAACACAATGTATCTACCAATCAGAGCCGAAATTACATCATTAGAATTGACATATCAATTCATGATGACGCAGGAGAAGTAGTACCGTTCTGTGGTGGTGTTACTGTTTTGACCCTACATATTAGGTCACGAGAATAAGGCTTTACGCTATTATGCCTTCCATAGTTATTCAATAGTCATAATGACAGGCATTTACAGTAAACCATCATATCAGAGCGGTTATCCCGTGTTTGTTGGAGGAGGCATATTTGGTGCACTAAGACGTATGGTTCTTCCAACACTCAAAAGGTATGGCGTACCAATCATGAAGCGTGTTGGAAGCAGGGCTTTAGATTTTGGTGCAAATGTTGCAGCTGATGCGCTTCAAGGTGAGGATATCGCTGAATCTATGAAAATGCGCGCACAGCAATCTGCCATAGACGCATTAGATGATTTAACAAAGACGAGACGTACAGTTCGGAAGAAGCGTAGGAAGTCAAGACAAGTTGGATCCGGTCGAGTTACTAAGGAAAGACGCAGGAAAAGTAAAAAGCCGACTAGAGCAGCACGTTCTAAATTTAGACGTCGAGTGAAAACAAGAAAGCGCAAACGAAATTCCACAGCGACTAGAAACAAGTCAAAACGAAGGAAGACAACATATTTGTAGAGCTAATACGATGCAGAGTATCAATTCGGATTTGTGTTTCTTCGATTCTCCCCCTCATCAGACAGACATCATCTCCTCAGCAATTGTAGACATGGTCCCAACAACAAATATCGATGGTAACCAACAGCCTATTCAGTTTGATATACCTGCCAATCCTCAAGATTATATTGACTGTCAATCCATTGATTTAGAGTTGTGTATACAAATTAAGAAGACTGATGGTACAAATATTGATTCATCCAAGGATAAAGTGGGATTGGCAAATCTTCCTATTGCCAGTCTGTTCTCAGATGTGTATCTAATATTGAATGACAAACAGATTGAAGGAGGGGATCGAGCATATCCATATGGAGCATACATACATACATAACGCAATTTCAAAGGCAAGATAAACAGTCACACTTGCAAGTTTCTGGGTGGTATGATGATCAGCAAGGGAAATTTGATGAGGTTTCAAATACAGGGTTAAAAAGACGAATGGATTTAACAGCGGATTCAAGGAATTATACTTGAAAGGACCTGTCTATCTTGATTTCCTTCGTCAATCTAGATATCTACTATCACAGGTTAAAATGCAAATAAAATTTATTCGTGCAAATCGTGAGTTCGCGTTAATGGCTTTTGGAGCTACAAACTATCAAGTCAACATAAGTAATGCCGTGCTCAATATAAGGCGAGTAACAATGAACCCGTCAGTCATTAACGAGCATGCGACAGGATTGAGGAAAAACAATGCAATATATCAAGTTAATCACAGTGTGTTGACAAACTTTACAATTGGTGCGGGATCATCCTCACATGCCTACCCAAATCTTTTTCCCACTGCAATGCCAAAGGCGGTGTATATCACATTTGTGGAAAATGAGGCATTCATTGGTGCTTTTGAAAAGAATCCATTCAATTTCCAACACTTTAATGTTAGCAAACTAGCACTCTATCAGGATGGGAAATTTGTATCTTGCAAAGCATATGAGCCTAATTTCAAAGATGGTAAATTCGCACGTGAATATGGTTCTACTTTCACCGCACTCAACATGTCAATACAGATGATTCAAATGGAATTACAATGGATATGTACAAGAATGGCTACTTCTTCATTATGTACAACCTCACAGCAGATGCAGATCTAGGGGGTGAAAGGGTAGGAGTTACAAAGCCTGGAAATCTACGACTGGAGGTATCATTTGAGTCACCTTTGAAGAAAACAATTACTTGTCTCATTTACGCTATCTATGATAGCAAAATTGAGATAACACAATGAGAGACGTGACTGTCAGCTATCAAAGATGAGTAACTTAAGCAACATAGAAATCTTGAGGAAAATGAGGAAAGCTCATCCCTACTCCAAGACAATATTTCTCAATGTCTTTTCTAGAGATAATTTACCTGATTCAATTCCTTTCTATCCTTGTTCGCTTATCATCAATACGAATACCAACAATCTTCCCGGAAAACATTGGATTGCTGTATACATCAGTCGTTATAAAGTGGCCGAATATTTTGACTCTCTTAATCAACCTCGTTTACATGATATCGCATTATGGATGAACAGGTTCTCCTGGACTGTTAGGAAAGTGACATCGTTCCCACTTCAAAGTAATGCATCTCTAATGTGCAGTGGCTGTGTACTCTATTTTGTCAACGAGAGACCATTGAAAAATAACTGTAAAGGTGCTTTAGAACTATTTTCAAAAGACTGTGATAAAAATGATGTAATTCTTACTAAGTATGTCGAAACAGTTTTGAAATAAAGTTTTATGTTGTATCATTAACTTGCTCTCTTTTTTCCAAAACAAGGGTTTATAAGAAAAACAAAAACATGTTCATATTTCATTATCTATTCACATATATACAAAATCTACAATTTGGTTTTCATGAAACATTTTTTCAAATCACATATGATGGGAGGCACATCACTTATGTCTTTAATGCCGGTTATCACAATCTTTCCATTATGGAACACATGAACATGTGTTCATTATGTGTTCAATTGAGCTGCAGGAAATAACTCCACTTCATAAGTTAGATTATGTGATGATGTAACTTTACGGAAGTCATAGTGATAGTGCAATTCACATAACACGGTCTTTCCAATCAGATAATGAATCACCAAGTAAATGTTCCAAAGTTAAGTGTAGATATGAGAGATCACCCTCCATGACCCTTCCAATACATTGGATTGTTCCATTTGGAAAGAATAGGATAGTGAGAGATTTATCCTTCCTCTGAATCCTCCATGTTATCATTGAGGGTCTTCCAAGATGTAAGCTCGTTGTCGGCTTCAATTTGCGTTTTATCAGTAACCATTGTTTTCGGTTGGGTATATTCCTCTCGATCTCTTGTAGATTGAGTTTTGAGTTTGCTTTTGTAGTTAACATTCGATTTACAGCTTCCAACCGTTTGATGTCCTCCATCTTTAATGAATAACGTTATCTGTGGTAGTATCTCTCTTGTAAAGGTTTCCCATGTGACGTCACTGAAACGAAAAAACCGATATTCAACATGTCCCTGTTTTGGTGAACAGACGTATAGTTTGACTGATGAATCACACTTTATCCATACCTTGTCATAGAGAGGAATCTTGATCCGAGCCTTACGGTTGCCAATGAGATCAGCGAAGTCTTTCAGTGAAGGCAATGAGTCAATACTAATGCAAACGCCACGATGTTTTCGAACACTACTTGCTATTGAATGACGAAATGCTATTCTTTTAGAATTTGTTATGTGAACGTTTTGAACGTCACTAAGTTTCCATGTTCCAATGTAATGAGGCATGTTCCGAAAGCTATGTTTCAAATTTAGGTTTAATGTTTGCCTAAATTTTGTTATTTCATTAGCTCAACATATCGGAATGATGTTGAGTACAAAGTCTTTACATATCCATTCACATTAGGACTACCTATTTATTAGTAATCATTTCTGCATATCGGAAAGATGTAGAAATTTCAATTTTAGTAAGACTACTTATGTATTAGCAAGTGTTGCTACATGTCGGAAGATGTAGCAGTCGCAAGATCTATTACAAGTGGAATATTGTATTGCATTTATTTACACTTTCTCTACATCACCTGTGACAGGAAGGCATCTCCTTCTCTTCGACGGTGGGGGAAGTCCTAGGCTGTAGTGTCCATATGGTAATGATAAATTTTTATCCAGCCAACAGCGTTTATCCTCCCAAAGTGAAAGACCTCGCTTCCTAAATGATTTTGTGCTAACTATGTGATTTTTTGAATTTATAATTGTCATATCTTCAGTTGTATCATTCTCACTATAATATACACTCCTATAGTCATTATGTTTCAATTTTTTAACTGCTGCTCTCTGAATTCTTTTTGCACGTTTGATGCTATGATTCTTAGAGTTTAGATATTTCATTGAATACATTTTCGGTTTTAGTAGGATCATTTCCTCAAGCAACTTTCCAGCACACTCATCCTTAAAACAACCTAATCTAGCTTTGTTTGTAGTTGAGCATAGTCGGTGATGACTGTCATAGTTTGAAGAGTCAAACTTTTCACCGAAGTATAGAAGTATATCTTCCAGACGGACAGATGGTGATGTGTATAAACATAGGAAGAAACTGTCGGTATCACCTCCACAAAGCCGCGTTCTATTTATCAGTGGACAACCTTTTAGATCATTGTAATGCAATTTATACATTTACAACTTACTATAGTCAAGTACTGCTTGACCAACATGTATTAATTTATTTAAAGCTATTGAAGGCTTGTACATTTCCATACCAACCAGATCTTCATCAAATATTTTGTGTTGAACATAGAGAGGATGATTTGACAATTTCAGTAGTTGCTTCTCATTGTTGAGTAGTTTAAATTTTTTCCTTCTCCTTACATTTTCCATTGTTTTACCATATAAAGAATTATTTTTCAATTTGTAGAATGACTTTTCGAAGTCAGTGCTTGATTGAGCCCTCTTTTGAGAGCTCATATCAATGCATATTTTTAATCAAGGCTTTTGTGTGAATTTTATGCCACTATGAATCTTCTTGATTCTCATGCCCATGGTCAAGTAAAATTTTAAAATTGAGTAGTGGACTACATAATTTTCCCTGTCAAATTGATGGAGCAGAAGTTTCTTGATAGAAGAAAAATGTGTATTTGGTTTTACTTTTATATACACATTTTTCATATAGTGTGAAAACATTCTCTTTTCAATCATCTGCATTTCTGGAGTTAATGGGAAATCGGCAGTGTCATCATGAATGGCTGCAGGATACTCTAAATCTAAATAAAAAATGTAGCCGATTTCACCATCATCATCTATATTTTGAACATTTTCTTCATTTAAAAAATTATCTAATTCACTTTCATTCAACCATTTGAAATTTGAGTGGGGTAGATTCCTACTGAGTGAAGAACCGTAAATGTTATTAACATCTAAGTAGGTAGAATGTCGACTTTCATGTATATTATTTCCTAATTCTTCAATGCGTGCACGCGCTCGGTGAATGTTGGTGAAAGTCATACCCCCTCTAATTCCTCGTTCAAATAGATTGTACATATTTTCATATTGTATGTAGTGTGGGAATCATTGGAAGAGAAATTTAGTGCTGAGGTAAAGCTAAGATGTGGTAAACTGACAAAATGTACAGGGTCGACTTCATCCTCACGTTGACTCAATGCTCTAAACACTTCAAATATGTCTGCCAACAATAAAACATCCAACTTCAGATATGCCAGCATGTAATCACCAATTGTGCTACAATTAAATTCAATCCATGCCTTGCTAGCGTGGTCATATTCACTATCGGAACAGTGCTCACGAGTAAGATCATTATAGAATTCAAATTGTGGTGGTAGGCAGTCTTCCGTCAACGTGCTTAAGTTTTTGAAGTATGAATATGGAAACACTCCCTTCTGATATAAAACATTATCACTTAATTGTGGAAATTCTACCCTTAAACCCTTAATGTCTCTACATGCTCATACGTTTGCAAGCCCTTGGCTAATTCACTCAAGGATGCACTTAGAAATTGATAGGAGTCTAAGAATTTTAGTTTAAAGTATACTGTTTCCCCTTTGTATTCATTTACAGGGACACTGGCGGATAAAGTTATATATTTTTCAGCAGTTGCTGCTACAACATCTAATTTCCAAGATTTCATTCTTCCAATCGCTTTATAGCAAACGATGTGACTATCATAATTTTTAAAATTGTGGAAAAATATGGGGAGCTCCCGTCTGGTAAGTCTTAACCGGAGATTGCATTTCCTACATAATGTTTGCCTATATCGTTCGGTGATATGATCATGATCACGAACTTTCATGACTTCTTCGCTGAATTTCAATTTACATTTGTTGCAACATTCTGCATTCTCATGGTTTGCTTTTTCATCCGCTGACAGTGTCATTGGCTGCCTAGTTGTTGCACATTGGTTGTCATATAAGTCTTGGGCTACAGTTTCTAAGTGGTGCAAGAAACTAATAATGCGATTTTCTCCCTCAAGGAGGTAATACGTGTTTTCAAATTTCGATTGAAGGGCATTATGCCAGACATGATAAGCTCCAATGGTCGCAGGTTTATGTATTTATTATCAATGTAGCGCTCTATATCTGCATAAATTACTAAAGGAGGACTTAGTTGATATTCCATGCTACTTGTTAGTACTTTTAGATCCGATGGCATTTTTTCTATTTGTGCTTTTCCTCGAATACAAAACTGGAAGTGTCGTTCTAGTGTTGTCTTATATGTGAATGACTGAGTGCATCTTTCGCAGAAGTATTTATGTCTTTTTAAAGTTCTCCTATACAATCTTGGCAGCTTTGGAATTCCACAATAGTGTGCTGCTCCATTGTTTAGAATTAGCAAAATATTAACGGTTTGTCTACCAGTAAAGTTACTATTGTATCGAACACCTTTGAGTCCATTTTCATAAAAGTGAATGTTAATTTTAATATCATTATTTTTCTCAAATTTTGGAATATCTTTGATTGATACTGGTGTTGAAATGCCTTCCATATTTAGCTCAGATGTCCACTTACTATATGATTTTACTTCATTCCTTGAATAAGGTACTTCATTATAATGCAATATTGATAAAACTGCATATAGGAAGCAATCATTTGCATTTGAATTAACATTAATGACAGCTCTAGAGTTTTTTAACTTCTTTGGTAGAGGAAATGATTGTCCACCTGACAGTATTGGACTTGTTATTACATTGAACTCTATATTTTGTACATAATCTATAATCAAATTGCTACCCTTTTTTGTGAAGGCTTCAATATGATTTATCAGACTATTTAGATGATCCTGAAACCAAGCATCACAGTCATAAATATAGTTTGAGGATGATGAGGTAAATTGTGCGAGAAAAGTTTCTTCTTCTTGAGGATTAGAACGGACATAACGAATTTGTGCAATCAGACGACCGCGCAATTGATAGGTCCTTAGTAAGTCAGACACTAAATTCCCTAACATGGAACGCATGCTTTCTAAGAATGATGTTATGTCCAAAGTAGTCGTTGTTGGCGTGATATCATACACACGTGCATGGCCATTGAGTGCGCTTTCGCTGAGACTAACAGTTCCATAGTTATTATGCATATTCATCTCACTATTTGTATTATGTACATTCATATGCTGTCGAAATCTACTTATAGAGTTATACGTTTTGCCACACCGAGAGCAGTATTGCATAAAGTTTTGCATGTTACTTGAAGCGCTGGTTGTTGGCTTAGAAGTAGATCTATTTTGATTATTTGAATTTGACTCTGTTATGCTATCATTCGGTTTATTATTGCATACAAGTTTATGTCTCTTAAGATTATCTATCCTATTCGTCTTATATGGACACTTGCTACATTGATACGTTTTTCCTAACTTACAAAATTTTTCATGACGTTGCAAATTACCTATGAGAGTAAATACTTTTCCACACTTGGTACAGACAGCCATGATTATTGATGAGGATTGAAATTAGCAAGCCCTTATATACATCTACCATCTAATGACGTCAGCGTCATCACCAGCCAATACCATATGTTCCGATCTGTTGTAAAGAGAAAACATAAAATTTAAAGTAATCTATTTTTTTCCAAAAGTAAGAAGAAGTTATAACTTGATGCATTTCACGATGCCACTGTGGTATAGTTTCAAGTGGCTACAGCTTTCACTGCAGCCACCCAAATCGTCAATCCACGTCAGTCTTAGTCTACGGATGGTGTTATCGCTGCACTCGACGTGGAATAAGGTCTCTTTCTCATGTCGTTGGCTATTTGTTACTTGTGAGGCCAACAGGAGGTTTGATTGAGTAATGTTTTGTAAGGACTCAACCAATCCTCTGTTCTCCTTCATTAACTGAGCCTCACGAGCCTTGGACTGTTTCAGTCGCTCTTGACACCGCCGTGACTTGCTCGCGATGTCCTCCTCCTCCGTCGTTGCGTCGAGGTCTACGTTGTACTCGCGTACTGGGATAGGAGCCTTAGGAACTGCGGCTGGGATAGGAGGTGTTAGAGAGGAAGGAGCTGCGGCTGGGATAGGTGTTGGAGGTGAAGGAGCTGTGACTGGGATATGAGCTGCTGACGTTGGGGCCAATGTCATCATCGGCGACAGTGGTAGGCGGACATTACAGCTAGGTGACGCCCGGATGTTGGAGAATGAGATCTCCTGTTGAGATGGAAACATCACGGAGTCCTGTAATTGAAAGGAACAATTGTTTATCATCTATTTACCATTTTTGACATTAATGAGATACAAATGTGAATTCCTCTTACCTCCTGCTGGATTGCGGTTTTTTGATCGGATCCACTTGCCTTGTTAAGAGTCACCGAATCATTCTGAAAGATGAATTAATCAATTGTAGACGAATATATTGATAATCAAGTGAGTTTCAAAATAAATTTTAATGAAAATAATTCTGTACACATGCAGTTAACCAATCATATACTTACATGTACACCAGAATCATCATCTTCGTCGGAAGAGGACGTCGGAAATGAAGTCGCTGAAGTAGTGGCTTCATCCTCGGATAAGGAGTCCGAATCCTCCGATGTTGAGGAGTCATCCGATGACTCGCGAATGGAGTATGGTTTCTCCTCATTGTCCTCTACCGACGTTGTTGTCGCCGGCGTAGACAAGAAGCTTCTCTGATGCTTCTTCAGTGACAGAGATTGCATAGACTGCAACGAAAAATATGATGACATGTTTGCAACTCAATGACGAAGTACAGTGTTGTGCAGATTAATTGAGACACTGTGCATTTTTGTAAAGCACATTCTTAATTCCAAATTACGTAATTACTTTATTAGTTTTTTCATGTCTAAGGCATATGAAAATCTACGCATGATTAATGAACAAGTTCAAAACACCTAAGAAATCATCACAACCGTTTCAGTAATGGATAGGTCCACCATTTGCGTCAATGCAAGCTTGAACACGTCGAGGCATTGAATGAACCAAGGCAGTGCAAATGTCATTGAGTTCGTCACTTCGATTCCAAATCTGAATGACAGCTCGAATGATATCCTGTCGCGTGCGGACATCACGTTTGGAGACCTTTGCCTTTAGGATTGACCAAATGTTCTCTATCGGGTTTAAATCTGGCGAATTGCCAGGCCATTGGAGAACTTGAACACCATGGTCTGTGAACCACTTTTTCACACTTTTTGAAGTGTGACATGGCGCTAAATCCTGCTGGAAGATGAACTCACTAGATGGAAACCAGTCTCTAGATTGTGGTAGGAGGCACGACTGCAGTATTTTGATATACTGGTCACTTTTCATACAACCCTCGACTACCTGAAACCTTGTGGTACCATAAATCGATATGCACCCCCAAATCATCACTTTGATGGGAAATTTGAATTTCGGTGCAAATGGTCTGGTTTTAGAGTCTCGTCCTTGGATTTTCGCACAAACTGTGAACACTCCGGTTGAACTTCAATCTGGACTTCGTCAGAGAAGATAACCTGGAAAAATGTGCATTTGAAAGATGATAAAAATGTCAAATTTTAACCAAAAAAAGCAACTTACTTTTTCCCACATTTCCAAGGTCCAACTGTGGTGTGATTTTGCCCATTCCAATCTGCTTGCCTTCATTCTATCAGTGAGTACTTGACACTTTATCGGTCTCAATGCCGGTCTATCAGCTTCGAGAAGGCGTCTTCGGACGGTTGAAGGATCGACATTAATTCCTCTAGACTGATGAAGCTCATTCGCAAGATCTGTGGAAGACAATCTCGGGTTCTGTTTTGACATCCTCAAAAGATGGCGGTCCTCTCTTTCGGATGTTTTGCGTTTTGCACCGCATCTTTCTTCTCGTTCAGACTCCACACTACCTGTTTCCTCGTATTTCTTTATTACTCTAGCAACCGTTGCATGAGAAAGTTCAAGATCACGCGCAATTTCTCGACCAGACTTGCTGTTATGTTCATGCAAAGCGATTATTTTACCCTTTAAAAATGATGACGTATCTGACATTTCCTGAAATTTTAAGAAGAAATTCACTGAAGATAAGGTGAAAAATACTCAGCATGAAAATAAAAATATAATATGTATTCATGGGATTCATCAAATGCAATGAAAATCAAGTAATATGCAACCAGTATCAAAATAAGACAATTATTACATGATTACAGTGAGTGTCTCAATTAATCTGCACAACACTGTATGTATGTTCTTAAAAATACTTGATGCATTTTCAGTTATTGTTGACTGAGACCTATGTAATGACACTTACGGGACTCGAAGGTAGTCTGCTCCTCGGTGAAGGTAAGCGCGGAATTTTTGGGCAGCTTTGAACACTAGGAAACAGCTGAAAGTAGAAAAATTCATGTTTAATTTCACATTGAGAACTAATAAATAACTGAAATGCTTACATTTTGCAATTTTTTAGCCACTATATCCTCGTTAGCCTTTGTCGGGTGAGGTAGCTCACTATGAAATGTTTAAGCAATGGTGATTTTTTATGTACAGAAATAATTAAATTAGTCAATAAATACTTACATCTTTAGCGAACAGTTTCTTCTGAACCAACACATTGGCTCTCTTCGGTGGGGGCATCAGCACACCCTGAAATGTTTAACGACATATAATCATTTCATACATAATCAAGTAGTATTTTTATTTTTCTGCTGTGAGCCAGTTATCCGTTGAAGCTAGCATGTAGAATTGATGGCACTCTCCTCACAATCACTAAAAGTCTCATCGATGAACTCCCGAGACTTAGGAACTTTCATCTTAGGAGCTCGAGACTTTTGAGGCTTATCCTTTGGAGCAAGTTCATCCAACTGGGAAGGCACGCCTTCAGTCGGTCGCTCCTTTCCAAAAAGACGCTCCAACTTCTTCTCAACTTTGGAGGTTAGGTTAATCCCCTTTCTTCCATTTAGTTGAGCACAAGGGATGTTCTTGGCAATGAAGGCTTTCGCGGAGTCACTATTTGCCTTTGCATCGCTCCTTTCGTACCTCTTGCAAGTGAGACAGTAGAGGTAGGTGTAGTCCTCTCTGAAGGAGCATTCCTTCTGCCCGCTTTTGTTCGCATGTCGAACGGGCAGTTGACAAGTCTCACAGAAAAGGAAGAAGAGACGTTGCCGTGCGATGCTTTCATGTCGAACCATTTCTCTGGAGGATAAAAACTTTTATTATAATTTAATCTCTTAATAAATGAGAAATCATTTATGTACCATCTTCAAAGCTCTATTAAGTACTAGATTAATATTTGACAAATCTTTAGAAGAATTAAATTCATGGATGAAATAGAAACTGAGATTCGAAAGTTTAATTTTATTTGAAAGGGTTTGTTCATAAAGAGACATGGAATTTGGAAGCAGCTGATTAATCATTATTTGATTTCGAAATAATAATAGAATGAAAATGAGTTTTCGAAAATTTGAACCACTTCTCAATTGGTTTAATTAAAGAAGCTTGAATTTTATGGAAGCAGCTGATTTATATTTATTTAATTTGAAATAAATATAATGAAAGTGAGATTTCGGAAATTTCAACCGATACTCAATTCGTTTAATTAAACAAATTTGAATCTCATGCATCTGCTATCAGATAACATTGAATTTTTATTTGAGCATCTTTTTATTTAGAAACAATGTCTGGAAATACGGATGTCAATTGCACTTTTACTCAGACTTATGCAGTCATGTCTCTTCTGGATGATTTAATATAGGAAGAAAATAAAAAAACATGGTTAATAATGTAACATAAAGTGTTTCTATCCTAAAACCCAGGCTTCTATATTTAAAGCTATTTAGTTATAAGAACTTAATAATGTTCCTACTCCCGAATATCCTATGAAATAGCACAACATGGCATGAAACTTACCTCAGAATTGTAGTATGAATCGGAGAACGGAGGAACGAAGAACGACGTCTGCTATGGACACTGAATAATTCAAAAATGAGTGAAGATCTGATGTGTGCAAGTTCTTTATATATGAAATTGACAAAGCAACTATGAAAAAGACTTTATGACATCACATCATCGCATTAGTACAGTTAAACAAAATTAATAACTCAAACAAGAATTGGAACACCTGGTTTTTTTTAACCTTAGAAATGGAAGTGCCATCATATGTGTTGAAGGATTCCTACATGTAAACAGTAGAGTGAATTCAAAGTAATATGAACTGATGGACTGATATATTATTTTGATATACATGTTATTATTAAAAGTCATATAATGATTCATATTTGAAGATATAAAACGTGTGATTTGAATAGAATATTAAAATTTGAATTAAGCGCTAAATTTCGAAAATTCAAATTTCGCGCCAGAATTCGAATAATCAAATTTACAGACTCTTTCGAAAATTCGAATTTCGCGCCAAAATGTAGATAATCAAATTAAAGTACTAGGGTTAGGGTTAGGAAACAAAAAAAGGTAGCTATGGCACCCGGACCCAATGGGTAAATAAATTTTCGAGTGCGCGTACCGCACTCGAAAATTTATTTACTCTATAATCCGAAAAATTTCGAGGGCACGAAGTCCCCGTGAAATTTTGAGGCCCCCCGCCGTGTATGAAGTGTATGAAGGTCAAAGGTCGAAGTCAGGTTAAGGGTCAAGGTCATGTGTGTAGGTTTATGTATTATGATCATTTTTGATTGTAGAACTTTAACTTTGAAAATTATCAAAATCTTGCAAACTTTCTCATTTCCTGAAAAAACTTGGAATTTGTCCAGTTGCATACACTTGCATACAACGAACATTTTTTCATCAAATAGGTACATACCTTATATCATTCGAATGGTCCTTTCATTCTCATTCTAATGGTGTCCTTTATGACACATGTATGACATCATCCTAGACGGCTAGACTCCTTTAAAGAACAGGCTAAATTTAGTGTAAAAACTTAGTAAATTTGAAGCAATCCATTTTTCTCTTGCATACACCTGCATACAACTAGGATTTTTTCATCGAATGGGTACAAATTTTACATCATTAGAATGGTCTTTTCATTCTTATTCTTATGGTGTCGTGTATGACGCATGTATGATATCATCCTGGACTGCTACAAGCATTTTAAAATTAACAACATAACTGCTTCTTTAAAAGTTATATGTTCCTATTTATTTCAAGTTGAAGTCTTCATATTTGATTTTTTTGTTTCAATTCAGTTATTGAACATCATTAATTGTAGATAATTATTCCCCTTTCCCATTCAGACCTTAATTGAAGACCAATTTGTGAAATGATAAAACAAGTCTGTTCATATATACAAATGAATATTAAATGAAGAGATTAAAAAAACACACTAAATATCATCAATGTCAAGAAATGGTACAAGTTTTTTCAAGTCCACTTGCACATGGATCCTGGTCTTTTTGGGCGCACAGGGACAGCGACGTGGTGTGTCAAGGTCGATGATGGAAAATTCGAGAGCGGTTGTGAGGTTCCGCTCGTTCGGCTCCATTCGCATGAAGACCCGTTTGCTGTGGTACTTCTTCGGCGCGTTCTTCACTTTGACAGTGACCCTTCCATATAGTGGCGTTCTCATTGACTTGTTATTCATGTGCCGCATCGTCTCGATTGATACGTCACTATCATCACTCGAGTAGTCTGGCGATGCAGGGGCTTGGGTGAACACCACCGGCTCGTTTGGTGTTGTAGATCGCTCCATCGGAGATTGGGGAGGTGTATTGGTACGCTCCATAGTACCATTCTCGATCGGAGATTCCTTTTGTGCATTGGTACGATCCATCGTTAAATAAATAAATTATAAAGTTGAAACTTGTCGTAAGCTTGAGGATTAGAACCTTTGATAAGAATTGGCACAAACCTCGGACTTATATACTTTTTAAACAAAGGAAATCCTAACAGCCAATCAGAGAGGTACCGAACTTCCCTAAAGTTTATTAACATATAAAGATGTCATTGTACCAAACTTTAAAGTTTATTTCCTCAAGAGATTATAATTTCCAACTTTTTATCCAAAAGCATGTCGAAACTCTTCTTCTTTGAAAATGGAAGTGAAACAATCATGGGTGGACGATTGGACATGGACATTCATCTCTCATGTGGCTCCAAATTGGCCCTTTGGAGGCTATTAATCGTAACAGCACTTCAAAGGCGCAACCAAATATCAGTCAAGTGTCCGCTTCATCAAATAGAACACGAGTTCGCAAACAATGTAACTTTTTTGGAATGGAGCGACGATTTCTTGAAAATAATAGAGTCCCCTACGGGAAAAGACTTCTACACTTCACTTGTTTTTCAATCTTAAATAATATTTACATCGTAAATCTCTTGTCTTTTCACTTTAAACATAATTCCGGAATTGATTTTCATATTGGGAAGTAATAAAATCATAAATGCACATTAAGGTTTCATATTTTCAATAATTATTACAATGGTTTCAATAGTCGCAATTGAGCAAACTCATTCAAAATCAAACAGAGGACATCTATCGGTATGTACCCAAGTACTCAGAACCAAGTCACACAAGTTCGCTCATAGACGTTCCGAACACACAATGTACTCAACCGAGTGTACCAAACACATGTACCTATCCAGTAAAACAGTTGTCATACATGTTCCTATTAATAACACTGAATTATACATGTACCTATCCATGTCCCTATTGATAACACTGAATTTTACATGTACCCATCCATGTACCTATCCCTCTCATAGTAGGGCACAGTTTTCACTACTGATATAAGAAAACAATTCGGCAAGTAAGAATATGCAGACCATTTCGAAAATGATTGCACAAAGAAAATGTATTCTCGAATTTAATTCGCGGGTTCAAGTTGTGGTTCAATTTTGATAAACTTTATACCATGTAAAACTTATGTTTCACAGATAATTTTGGTTAATATTTCAGTTTCTCAAGTGGTTAGTTGTAGTCAGTCGAAACTACCACATCTGAAAACTACCAATTAATTGTTGCTCAAGAAAATTCAGGATATTCCAGATATTCATGAATATTTAATGTAGCGTGCTATTTTAGTAAAATAATGCACGTGCATTACGCATAATTCCTTTGCTATCTTCGTAACTGAGAAAAAAAGCAGTAGTAAGTAAAACTCCACTTCTGGATAGCGCAAGATGGCCGCCGTCGTGGCTGCGTCCCCCCCCCCTCTGGCACGGCAGAGTGTCGTGGTCGGCCGCCGTGGTGCTTCGTGTCTGAGTCCCCCCCCCCTCTGGAACGACAGAGGTTGTGGTCTGTCGTGGTGTGCCGGCCGGGTGGGTCCACGTTCACAACATGTTCGCTGACGTCCCCCCCCCCTCTGCAACGACAGAGTGTGAGACTCGGGTGAGTGGGTCCGACCGCCTGGTGGACGTGGGCGACCGTCTAGGTTGACGTGGGCGACCGCCAGGATTAGTCTTGAGGCTATAGTGTGTGATGTTTTTGGTGCAATCTGCTGAATGTTGGGTTGTAAAATGGGTTGTTTCGAGTGGAAGGAGTGGTCGGATGAGAAAACTGAGGTCAGATTCGGATTCAGCGTGAAATTCTGCCTCGGTAGGGTGAGTTTCAAGGCAATCGGCGAGAAAAACTGTTTCTTTTTTTTATTCAAAATTTTGGACATCTAGAATGGTGGGACGTTTTTGGTGTGTTAGCGCCCAAACGAAGCAATCGGATGAGGGAAAAACGGAGTTCCAGATTCGGAATCTACGTATGAAATTTTGGGGTTAGGAAGGATGTTTCCACGCGAAATCGGAGATGAAAAAAATTTGTCGGCTGTACGTCCCCCCCCCCCTCTGGGACAGCTTGCTTCGATTTTGGCTTCCAGTGGACGGATTTTGTCGTGCGATAGATCGTTTGAAAGCTAAGAGTGAGACAAATTCAGTGAAAGAATCGGCTTGTTCCTATCTGTCTTCGTTCAAAAGTTAGAGCGGTTACAAGATTTATGGTCGGAGCTCGCTCACCTGAAAAAATCCTAAGTGTCAGAGTGACTTTGTATGGGTAAAATTTTGAAAATTTTCCAAAGTGTGGAATTTCGACCTGGGACCGTCACCAAAACATTTTTCATCAAATTTTGAAATTTCACTGACGTCCCCCCCCCTCTGGACAGCTGGCTTCGATTTTGGCTTCCCGTGGACGGATTTTGTCGTGCGATAGCTCGTTTGAAAGCTAAGAGTGAGACAAATTCAGTGAAAGAATCGGCTTGTTCCTATCTGTCTTCGTTCAGAAGTTAGAGCGGTTACAAGATTTTAGGTCGGAGCTCGCTTACCTGAAAAAATCCTAAGTGTCAGAGTGACTTTGTATGGGTAAAATTTTGAAAATTTTCCAAAGTGTGGAATTTCGACCTGGGACCGTCACCAAAACATTTTTCATCAAATTTCTCTGACCTCCCCCCCGACAACAATCTTCTAACTTTGGTTCTAGTGGACGGATTTTGTCTTACAGCTACTCGTTTGAAAGAGGAGAAAAAACTGCTCGACACCATTTTTGTTGCGTAGTCATCGGGACCAGCGTTCACAAGTTAGAGCGGTTACAAGATTTTAGGTCGGAGCTCGCTCACCTGAAAAAATCCTAAGTGTCAGAGGGGATTTGTATGGGTAAAATTTGAATAATTTTCCAAAGTGTTGGAATTTCGACCTGGACCG